>JADFUC010000245.1:0-219464 GCA_019722365.1 Lithospermum erythrorhizon
CTCAGTATACTTCGTTCAGTTACGTATTGCTACTCATGCTCTTCCCTCTTTTCTCCCAGCTACTTTGGACCTTTCGGCCAAATCCATACACATGGCGTAAATTATTTAGTTCATGCTCCACCGTGTAATGTCGCGTAGGCTGCGAATATGGTCCTCAGCTCCCGATGCTCCGGCGGAAGCAAATATGCTCAGTCTCGAATGAACTCGATGGATAGGAGAATCGGCTCCGGCAAATTTGCTTGACGGTCAAATAACTTACTGCAGCTCCAGCTACTGTCCGGCGGCAGGCACTCTGATCTCTCGATCGCCCACCCAATGTTACTCCAGGAATCACGTGGCCCGACACTAGGCTGCATCCTTTACCAGCGATACTATACATTTTGCGACTCTGGCGCTTTCTACCGTCTGGCGCCTCTACGCCTCTCGCGCCTCTACACTGCAGCGCCTCACCATGACTCCACCATTTGCGCCCCGCCTGCTGCGCCTACGGCGTACCTGCCAACAGACCTCTGGTGGCGTCACCAGCTTGATCTATGAAATAACAAAGAAGGATCGGACCCACTGAGAAAAATCCAATATAAATAACTCCCAACAACTATCAACCCTAGGCACATAACACTTGCGGGACACCATAAGACCACTGAACTGGGCTCACGATACCAAAATTGTAACGACCACTTTGATCGGCCGGCGTAGTTAAGATCGTACTGTTGTATACGGTACAGCCCGATGGATCTGATAAAATAACCTGGCGGCATTATCAAAATAAAACTCTATTCCGGCCGTGGTGTTCCCAGCGATACATCCGACAAAATAACGGACAGCAGTTACCGTCAAGATCTCTGACGTAAAGGTATTACAACGAGACCCGTCGATACAATACAACACACAGTCCCCATGATATACAAAATGACAACCAAAAGGAAATAGTGATGGCAATTCCTATGCCACCACATACTTTATGATCTCGCGCGGCTCGGCAAAATAAAACATCGGCCACCTCAGCGATCGCTCCTAGAAACTGAGGCATGAAATGCCGCCCATAGAAATAAGTGTCGACTATTAAGGCGAGAGTGAATACAAATACCACGGTGATTCCATCATATATATTTATGCTTATATATATATAAACCATATCATATCTTGTATTACATTAATCAAGTACTTAATAAATAACATCCACATATCACATAGATTTCTCTTATACAATATTCTGCTGGCTATACACACATGAGATTATATTCTTAACTAATTCATATTCATTTTAAGGGAAACAATCTCAGCCTTTGAAAGTCGTAGTAGGAATCCGCTCACTTGAATAATACGTATAGAATCCACCTCCAAATAATACACATATAGGGAATCCGCTCCAAATATACACATATAGGAATCCACCTCCAAATAATCGAGATGGGGCCTCACTCCATCCTCCCAGGCCAGTACACCTGATAATGCATGTCGCTGCAAACCTCGAATCATGGTACCCACTTATGATATACCTTGCCAAACCTCCGGTCGAGTCACCGCCCGACTCATGAATAACACATAAAGTAATCAAGCACATCTGCTTGTGCGACCCACTTGTAACGCATTACCTTATTGCTTGCGGCACAACGATTTCATAACATGAATTATATCCAAAACTATCTCGTAGTAACAACTCAAAATCTCGATTATGTCATAACATACTTCACATAATCATAGTTATCTCATGTGTCAATCAAATCTCTCAGTTATTTCATAATATGCATCATAAATCGCACTTTTTATAATATCAATCATAGCCACTGCTTGATACAGCATGTCGGAATAGTCTCGAACAACTTGAAAATATATATGCATGATATATATGAAAGGTCATCGTGAGATTTGTACTCACCTCGAGCCCAAAGTAGTAATGATAGCTACATAGCAGTCGCACATCTTTGAATCCGAGGCCTCGGCTGCCTATTTAAAAATTATACATTATAACACATTACGCAAATATTCCCAGCAACATCTATATAAACCACAGGAGTGTTATACACCGTCTCGCGATTCAAATTTACAACTCTTACTTGATCATCACATTCCCAAAGATTGATATACAACTTCCTAACATTCCAACGTAACTATATTCCAATCGCTTGACCTGAAAAATCTCGATATTAAGTAAATCATATTACTGACAATAGCATCTCGCGTTCTAATCAATCCGATAATCGATTAAAAACTAACTAACCCATTAAATACAACCTCCAATTCAAGCACTAATTACCCGTACGGACTTTTTCCCAAAACTTTCTCAGCCAATCTCTACATCGTATCAAACCAACGATTCTATATCGATTCAACGCTGCTCTTTAAAGTCGTCAACCTGTGTATTACCATTTAAAAGTCAATTTAGAAAAAGGTAATAAAGTCAACATACCACTTACACCACTTTCTAATCCCAATAACTACTCAAAATCACATAATCACTTCCCGATACTTAGATAACAATTATAACATAATAAATCAAGATCTAAAAGTCGACACAAAGTCAAACTAAATAGAAAGTGACTCAAGCTTTAAATGATGAGATTTGAGATTAAAAGCTAAATACCTTTGTTAACCTTAAGATTAGAACAAGATTTTGAAGTTAGATTAGGCAAGATTTGCCAAGAAAATGAAAAAAAAAATCAATGGAATCTTTAGAGAGGAGTTTCGGCCATAGCGAGAGCAAGAAAAAGAAAATTTGTTTTGTGTTGTGATAAGGATGATCCTTAGGATTATATGTTAGTGGAGGTAGGTGGGAAGTGGGACCCTGAATGGAGTTTGGTCTCGTTTGGTTAAGTAAATTTGACACCACACTTTCGGTTCTAGGCTAATTGAACACGAGTTAAATTAAATTTCTATTCTCCAAAACATATTCTTGCTTGCCCCGTAGCCATTATTCCATTAAAAAGATTTTAACGTTAACGACAAAACACTCAACGGTCAACGCTAGAATCAAATTAAGAAAAAAAAGAAAAAAAACTTATACGGGCAGGTTATTTCAAGTGGTACCAAAATCTTAAACGTCGTTTCCATAAGGCGGATCATTTTAGACTATTTTCCTTAAATCCTTGTTTATTACAATAATAGTACATATAGCGTATTACTTTCTCGATGCTAAAATTATGACACTGCATGTCTAACACTAAAGCCTCATGGTGAGCATACTCTTTGTGAAATTCAAACAACCGTCAACAGGAATTACCGGACTTAGTACATCGGCATCATTTGCATAAAAAGAACTTCTGATATAACACACATTAATATAAACAACTTAAAAGTCTTGAAAACATGTATTCTAAATGTTGAGATCGGAATATACGAGAATACAAAGAAATACTCTAAAAACTCATTAATTAGTACAAAACATACTTATAGATCAATAATTTTGTCTGATATGTAAAGTGAACTACAAATACAAAAGTACTCATGAATTAACATAAAAACTAAGATGAAAGCAGAGAAAATCAATAATTCAACAAAATGATAATAACACACAATTATTTAAAATCATAAAATATGAATAAAATTGGTCGAATCAACTAAAATATAAATTAAAATCGGAAAATGAAAAAATATAAAATGAAAGCAACACGAATGAATGAACTTCAACCAATTACAATTTTTAGATTCTACAACGAGCAACAACAGTTGGTGAAACAACATCACTTCTCAACATGTAACACAATGACAGAAAATTCGGAGGATGAAATACTCCCAAAACAAAACAAGCAAATCATATTAGTAAATAAAAATAAAAATTAAAACATAAAATAACATAAATAGCAATAAACAAGCTGAGACTATATTTTGGAATACAAACCTTTGCGTGTCTACATTATGAGCAGAAAAATGAGGCCCGATTAGTCGGCCATGCGAAATCAGATAATGAGAAAGTAGAAAAAGTTTGAAAAAAATTGAATAAATTCAATAAAAATATCTAAGGAGCTTTCGAAAAAATGGGTGTTGAACATAAAGCTGATAATTCAGAAGATTTAATTGATGAAAAAATATTGAAGATGATGATCATTGATGATTTTAAGGTAGACAATGTAAAGAAGGCCTTAAAAATTAGTTGTTAATTAACGAGAAATTTGTTAATATTTATTTAGTCATTAAATGGGTCTTAATGGATAAATAATAAAATGGATCGGAGTTGGGTATGAACTTTGAGCTACATTAGGATGAGTTAGCATTATTACTGTTAGCATGAGAGAATTTTCTAATTTAGTAGCATTTTCCTTTACAAAATTCTTAGTCGGAGCCTTGATCTTTCTGGAATGGCTCCAAGGGAATACCGCACTTAATTTCAAAATAGAAATAACAATAATGATGGACTTAACCTTCATCCTTCTTTTTCAACTATGAATCCATTTTTGGCCTCGCGAGTCGATCTGGAACTTTTGAAAATATCTAATGAAAATAATCCTAAATGACTTAGCATCTTTATAAAAGGAAAGAGAACAACAATTAAAGGAGACTACCTTATCACTCTAATAATGGTGGATACGGTTATTGATGTTCTCAGAAACTTCATTCTCGCTTTTATCCTTTAGGATGGCAATTTTCTTTCTTCTATTTCTCGGGATGTACGTTTTCACATACTATTTATATTGTCTTACGGATGGTCTTTTCCTGGTCTGGTATAGAGATTTTTATAAAATTAAAGCGGGATCGAGATTGGGAGCTCTTGTGAAGATTGGATACTCGAGGATCTTTCTTGAGAGTTGTTTAAGTAGCCGATGATGCAGTGCGGTTTGGTCTTTGGGCCGGATCACGGAAATCCTAGTCGAGGCTTTGATATGCACGGATCCAAATGAGTTCTATGAAACAAGAAGGATCGGTTGTCGGCCGAAACACTCCGACGATCAAGTTAGTAAAGGATCGGAAGAGTTTAGTTTACGAAAAGTATTTGGGTATCAGTAGACTTACTTGGTTGGCTTCAAAAGGTTTATTTGTAGTTACCTCGGATGGATGGCTACTTCATTTACTCGTTAATGATTTGCGGCTCGTTATGGACTAAATGATGCAGGACTTAATTACCGTATTAATTGTGCGAATCGAGCCGTTGAGTCTAGGTTCTCCCTCTCCCTTACCGGAGTTGGGCAACAACCAGCAATTTGGGATTTAGCATTGCATTGTCGTGGCTTGAGTCCATTTATTCGCTTCTTGATCCGTACTCCGAGGCCCAGTCTTGTTGGACGATCTTGGATCAGCCATTTGAATATGGATTATCATTTGCTTTGAACCACTTCTTTCTATAGGTGGGACCTTGAATATGGGTGGGTCTCTGGTTCCTTACACGAACAACGCCTTAATCTTCCCGCGCATGTGTTAGGCGTTTGCCTCGAACCGTCGTTTACAGTTTCATATCTCGGCCGTCATTGCATCGACTTTTAGGCACCTCATTTTCTCTTCATTTAATACTTTGGAATTGAAAAGGCTCTAGTTCTACATAAATTAGAGGGAAGATCATACATGATGATATCATTCGTCTTATTGCGCTTTTTCCTTCTTTACGTCCTTTTCGAGTTCTTGATTACTCCCACAACCCGACCCCTACTTTCTCATCGCACGTAGTAAGAATACATCGAGGAAGATTTCCCCTCCGCCCAAGAGAAATTTAGAGAATGCGGAATAGTAATGTTCTTACTCACTTGCGTCTCTCCCTTTCAAATTCGTCTTAACGAGCCGTCGTGGGCCTCCTGTAGCCCAGGCCTACCCCAAATGAAGCCATGCACCGTGCCGCTTGCGCCGTCTGGATTAGGCATCCCTCTGAAGGTGTCAATCAGGTCACTGGCAAATCGTCTTCCTAATGCCCAGGTTGTGATTCACGAGGTATCTCCTCGCTTTTCTGCTTCTAAGCGCCTATACTTAGTTTCTATGCTTTTGCAGCTAGTTCGGCTCCTTTTCTACTGTCCCGAGGCAACTTCCGCATCTCGTGCCTAGCGGATAGCCACTTTGCTCGGTCCGGCGGACCCGAGGACTGGGAGAAGCGGTCGGGCGCCTTAAGGTAGGAGGCCCAGCCCAGGGGCGGGGATCTACTTGAGACGCTTTGTAGCCAAGTCGGCTTTACCCTAGGATGCTTGTTGGACCAAGATTTGAAGAGGCTGACGAGAGAGATGTTGCGGGCTGGCGGCCACAGCCTTGCTCATAGAGAGGAGAGAGGCGCCCGGCGTCTCCTATTTCAAGCAAACGATCTCTAGGTGCCGTCGCGGGAGCCTTGCGTCAATGTCGGACTTTGTCACGAAATTCCAGGGGCCGGTATACTTCCGGCTCTAGGCGGCCGTATAGAGTGGCGATTCCCTCTGAGGATGGTGGACTTTCTCCAGCGCCCCTTCCTTCTAGACCAGTTATTCACTTGCCACTGAACTTTTGTTATTTTTTTGTAATCTCATGTCTCTACTCCCCTATTTGTTGGGGTTTATTAATATATTTTCCTTTCCGTCTCATCGTACTTGTCTTTGCTTCCTTTTCAATTCTATTTTTATGTTTTGTTGGCACTTACTCCTCCGTTTTGGTGGGAGCTCACCTCCGGATGGGTCGGAAGGATCTCGGCCCGACTTTATAATAGGAGTCACCTTAAAGGAAGTGTTGTATCCTGTCTATTTTGTGCCCAGTTCTCCGCTGCTTTCAAGCGAGAGAGGGATGTTGCGATGGGGTGGATTATACATTGGACATCTCCCTTTACGAGAACCTTCTCTGCTTATCAACATGATTTGGTTCTCTAAATTGATCAGCGATAGGATGGCACTCAAATATTTAGATAGATTTACACCAATTTTGCACGTCAACTGATAAATTAAGGGCGGCCGGGCATAATTGATACTCTACCCACGTAGAACTTTTAAAGGCAGTCTTAACTAAACCCGGTCACTTTATTAAAAATAACAAAGGGAAACCACAAGGGTGAGCTTCCGTAGTATTTCCTCGAGATGACATACCATTCGCGTGCCGGCACTTGATGTCGCCCACAGCGTTTCCAGTACATATGTGACGGTCCACAACTCTTCGGACAGGTAATAGGCCCTCAGTGGACTCAACTTACTGTCTTCCCATGGATATGCAGCCATTAGGACTAAGTACCACCAGGGTATGCCTTGGGACTCTTTTTTATTTGTAATGGTACCTTATTCTTTGCTCTTTGGTAATCTTTATCAACAACGTCCTCTTGTCCTCAAGGTCTAAGTTGAGCGCAACCATTTTCTCATTAGCCGGCTCGTGCGTAGTATGACACCCGGGTTGTCTCAGTGAATCTCGCTTTGTATTAAGGCATCGGATGCATATAGCGGCCCGAAGTGCCTGATGGGGTTGGGCGTTTGGCCGGGGAGAACCCACATCACTATTAAAGACTCATTTTCCCAACAACCACCTTCTTCACAGGAGCCATTTCTTGATGCCTTTGAAGATTACCAGGTTAAATCACTTCCCTTGTCCATTGGCTTGGGGATCTTTGACACAAAAATATCCGGTCTTTCTATAATGGCTCCCAGCCTTGAGTCCTCAATCTTTCCGCCCGTGAACTAAAGTCCCATTGTTAGTGACCCGGCGCCCTGTAGTACCCCAAAATCGGGTGAAGATCTCTCCTTCAAGGAAGCGGTATATCCCTTCTTTGTCTGCCGGGTGAGTGGCTTAGGCTCCGCCCCGCTTGATGATCTCTTGCCGCGTGGTGCTGCTTTTGGTGTCCTCGAAGGTCTCCGCAGTCTCCCTTTAGCAATAGAGAAAGTGCTGGGCCTGATATCGCGACCATCTCATGGGAGGCGTGAGGATGCTAAGCGTGCCTTTGGCGGAGCGTCGCGTCTCGGACATGATCACAGGCATCTTAGCTATAGAGGGCGAATATCCCCACGACTTCAGCGGGATCTTTTGAGTCAGATGATATTAATATGACTTCCATACATTGCCCCCATGCATTTCGGCAATTGCCAATACCTCCTCTCGGGTATAGCGTGTCCCGGCAAAGGTATACCTCAATCTGCCTTTGGATCTTATTAGCCACCGGGGGGGATCTCGGGGGAGGACTCGGTACTCGAGAACTCTGGATAGCTTGTGCATGTGAGGCGTTCCTCTTTCACCTTCAGTGTTGTCATCGCCTCCTTCCGTCCGAAAAGAGCTTGCTTGACACCCATTCCCAGTGGAATATGCGTAGTTCCGTACTCGTTGGCAGCCAAGCTAGGGCGGCTATCCGCCCCTCAAGATTCACGCACCACAGAGCATGCTCCGTGTGACATGATCGAAAAAATGCAGTCGAGCAGCGGACTCTCGTAGATATCCTACTGACCTTTCCTTTTGTCTTATCGATTTTGAAATCACCATTTACATGGACCTGACAATTGAGAATCCGTTCTTTATATGGATGTTGCGCCTCCAGCATTTGCTAATGAAGTCCGTTGGCCAGTCTTACGTACTTAGCCCTCGTTGTTTGTGGTTGTGAAGGCCCGAAATGGGGAAAATATTCAATCTTGTGACCCTCACGAGGTAAAATAGAATCATTTGAGCCACCCGGCCTTGCTTGCGTCCACATTACAACAGCAGACTCGGTTTTCGGCGGTCTGAGTTAACTAACTCGGGCGCGCTTGGTAGCCCATGCGTGCATTCCACCTGAAGTCGGCGGGGGGGCAGGCGAATAAATCCGAGGCACATGCCGGTGGTCAAAATCCTTTCGATTCTTTGCCTACTTGACAATTCGTCTAGGCCAAGTTTGGGAGTTTTCGATGTACTTACAATTATTGATCAGTGATTATCTTGAGTGTACTGCTCCAAAATAAAGGAGAAAACCGAACTTCCCAGTACCCTTGGTCGAGCAAAGACCGAACATCCATTAGAGAGTCGTAGTCTCAGCCCCTGTCCACACGGCTAGCGTAATACACTGACCTCTGCACCTTCTCCTCCTCCCGGATAGGGACATTGTAAATCTTGACTCCGAGATGGCAAATAAATTTAGGACATCCCGTAACGAGCCTCGCTAGTTGTTGAAGGGCCTACGAGTACGCCTTCAATTCCTTAAAGGATTTCGGCACTCCGAGGTCCGTTTCAAATTCTGCTTTTAGCCTTGAAGAAGAGGCGGGGCTAAACTCACCCACGAGATATGAGCCCAGGTCAAGAAGATCGTCCCTGTATCTTTGTGAGTTGGGCTCAATTCCCGCTGGTGATTATGTAGGTGAGAAACTTACCGAGATCACCCAGAGCATTTATCGGGTTGAGCAGCAGGTTGTACTTAAATTTCAGCTCTCAGGAGGTTGGCTTAGTAGTATGCGACCTGCCGAGTCTTGATAAGCGTATCGTCAGCAGTTCCGTATTTCGACCAATGCGGTTGGAAAACACCCAGTGTTATCGCTTTGATGCGTGGCTCCCGCATTCTTGGACCGAAGGCCATGACCTTCCGACAATAGATGTATAAATTACTCGATTCTGAGCAGCAGTGCTTACGTCCTGCCGTCCGGCGATATTTGGTGGTACCCTCGGAAGCGTCGGAAATCCACACGCGCCTTACCCCGATACTCGAATCAACGGCGTACCAATGTTAGGCGATGGAATAACAATCCTTGAATGAGGACTTGTTGATCTTGATGAATCGCGCATCCGCCCAAGTCGATTAGAACTTTGGGACTAGCACCCGCGTGCCCGGCCGTAGGAAATAAGAGCTCCTGATTACATTTTGCCCCGACATAACTGCCTAACTCCTAACGGATGGTTTGCCTATAAATATGAAGAAGGGGTGTGCTTCTTTGCTTGGCGGCTTATAGTGTGTGGTCGGCATTGCAACTAGTCGGCCAAGCGAAGACGGGTCCCGTGCGAGTCGTATCTTTGGCTCCCGAGGAAAGATATCGGTACTCCGCAGCTTGGGTTCACCATGGCCTCGTGATCCGCCCCGATTATTTGTTCCTATCTTGAATACCTTCGTTCGGATTCCTTCTCATCGAACAAGATACTCGAATCTCACAAATGCGGCCGCCCCTTGAGAGCTTTCTTCGGTACCTCTAGGGTACAAACGTTCAGGTGCCGGATTGCATTGGATCCCGGACGTGGTGCCTACCATACGGGCTATGCACTTGGTTGAGCCGAGGGTAGTATCAGCATTCCTTCTTCTAGCTCTCCCCTGTATCCTCAGGTCAATACAGTGTGGGTAACTTCAGCGGCAGAGTTCGCCTCAATGTGACTATGCCCGGCCGGCCGACTGTTATTCCATTGTAGGCCCTGTGCAATAGAACTCCACCGTCATTGGCTGCTGCGGGTGTTTTTCCATTGTCACCATGAGGTTTGAAACCCCCGATGGGATTCTTTGCGTCGGTGAATCACTTACCCGGCGGGGTGGCCTGATGCGATCATTGACTTGAGATATCGTCTAAGAGCGAGGATATCCACGAGCTCCCGTATCCACACGCATCAGTCCTACCTCGAAGTTGGTATCAGGTGATGACCAAAGGATCCTCGTGGGACACTTTATCCCCTTAAAATCCTTCACCCAGATGACAAATCGAAGCTTCAGGCGTGCCCCTTGATCATTGCGTATATGCCATGTTTGGCATATGCCCGTGTAAGCGCTTCTAAGTACTCCTCCTCCGCTTACGCCCCGGAGGCCAAGCTTTCACCCTTCCGGTAATATTGGGAGAGTCCGCCCGAGGATCTGACATGTCACATCGAAAGCGCGATTCGCGCTCGGTCTCGCGTAGGATATAATCCTCAGCTGTTGAATAGGCACTATCTCGATCTTTAAGTGTCGGCCGATCGCCAAATTATCATGCCCATTGATCTTTGTGGTACTGGCGATTTAACCATATCCCTCTTGGCATTACGAGAGGTCTTACTTGAGGTGACGTAGTAATAACCGCTTTGTCCTCGATTTCAGGAACATATTCTAAATTTGAAGTCTTGAGGAGTCGGATATTAGTCTTCCCTCGCCCGCCTCCTTTCTCTTTCTTGGATCACCTAAAGGCGTGAAAAGAGCTCCCATGGTCGGTCGGTATTAATTTTTGTCGATACACGCGGATCCTATCAGCAGCTCCGCCTCACGGGCTCGGGGCTCCGGCCGCCTTTGCAGTGATCGTCTGCGGATCTTCCTGGCCATACCAGCCCTCTTCTCCCTCTTGCTTGAAGTCCAATTTTGTTTTGAGGCTCTGGAACTTTATGCTTTCAGTAGTTGCCACTGCAAAGGCAATTACCGCGTCTTCTTATTGGCCTACAGGTACCGGGTTGAACTCCGTTTAAAACACTCTTGGAAGGAAGCTATAAACTGGAATCTCCTTACATCGATGTCGAGGGGATCTTTCATCTTTATCCTGTGGACCTACTCATATAGGTCCTAGTGAATCGGTTTTTAGCTCCTCGAAGGATGTAATGCATCCCTGGCAGCAGTTGAACCAACGATCTTGAGGCAGCTGCATTGGCGTGAAAGAACTGCAGTACACACGTATCCAGTACGATGGAAGGTATACGGACTGAAACTCAGCATTATGCTCCTCGGATCAGTTTCCCATGAATTTGGTAAATATAGGGAGTTTAACCCACTGGCTGGCATGACGCCCCGTATGTAGGCTGACCGGCTAATTACGTATTTGCTCCCCCGCGCACAATGAAGCCCTCTGAGGGAGAGAGCTTCCATGCCGCCGTAAGGCCGCCGTTGCATTTGGAGGAGGAGCCAGTGCCGCTTGCCGTATTATGGCCTCATAGGTTGTTGTCCCATTGCGGCCTTATTTCCTCTCCCGTCTTAGGGGTGTGGTGTAGAGTCTCTCCAATCACAGGCGTCACTTCAGGATTCTCCCTCTCTGGCCCAGGGGAATTTGCTCTGGAGGCTGTTGCGTCAGCTGGCCGGTGATGATGGTCCCATCTCTTTATGGATACATTCCGGCCCATCTCTGCTTGGATGTGAATTTTCCACGCCGAGCCACACGGTTCCCTACAGTTCGTAGGTTATTTGGTTCTAGGATGGCCGGGGCATCATTATCGTGATGGCTGGAGATCATCCAGTTATGTCCGTGTCGTTCCTCGGGGTTGTTGTAGATTACTCCCATTTTGTTTCCATGTTAATAGTTGAAAGTGTATGGGTGGTGACTTTTCTTTATCTAGTCTCCCCATTTGTGGTCACCCGATGATGATCTAATCCGGTTTCGATCTTGGTAGGATCACTTGAAATCGCTCAAAATCGAGCTGTCTGCCTTTGGATCCAAATGAGAGATCCTCTGAAACAGAAGGACTGATTGTCCGAGGCGGAAACACTCAGAGCGATCACCAGAGTCGATAAAGGATCGGAAGAGTTTAGTTTAAAAAGAGATTATTTGGGTAGCCAAAGTGAGCACTTGATTTGGCTTCAAGGTTTACCTTTATAGTTTACTTTCGGACGGTTACTTTGGTGAACCTTGATGGAAGAATTTCGTTCATTCCCAGATTAATGGTTGAAGCTCATTTATGGACTAAGTAATTCTGGACTTAATTACCACGCCCAATTGTGCCGAATCGAGCCGTTGAGTTCCTAACGGTTTCTCATACTCACTTACCGAGCAGACGGTTTAACCCTTGGTGGGCTTTGCGCATTTTGGCCCACACGCATGGCTAGTCCATTTATTCGAACTGCCGTTTCACGTCCGTCTCGAGGCTTGATCTTGTAGGACCAATCTTGGATCGGCCGTTTTGAATATTCTGCTCTCTGGGAGAAAGTTTTCATTCATTAATATTTTATTCATTAAGATAAAAAATATAAATTATATTGTTTTTTGAATAATATTTTTATATTCTTTTCTTTGTATTTTTAAGTAATATGTATTTTCTATAAAAAAATATTAACATCAATTATATAATCCTATTTTTATTTTTTAAGTAATATGTATTAATCTTTTCAACGGATTTTGGTACGCACACTAATTATATGTGTAGAATAATTTAATTGCATTTTTAGAATAATACATTTAGGTTAGGTGTAGTCTTTTTACATTGAAATTGAATACATATAAAAAATTAATAAATATTAAATTAGAATAAAAATACTTGTTAAAGTTGACTTTAAAAAGTCGAAATATGATGTCTTTAGGAACGGAGGAAATATTTTGAGAGGGACTAAAGCACACCAAAAGCAGGTGTTAAAAAGGTACAGAAATGATTATTTTGCCTTGGCACTTCCTCAATATTCTGTTTACAAATGGGGGCTAAAATAGTCATTTCGGCTCATACTTTTGACATTGTTTGGGTGTAGTGGGTGTATATTAGATTTGGACTTTGGTGGGCTGTCCGGGGCGGCCAGCTAGGCCAGCGAGCGATCGCCGGTCCGGGTTAAAATTAGGATGGATGAGGGCGATGGATTGGGCCCGTAGGCCTGGCTGGTTAGCCTCTCTGATATTTGGTGAATTATTCGGGCAGTTCGGCCTTTATCTTTTATTAACGATAGTGCTAGTTTAAATGCTCGATGATACTGGCGTTAATCTGAGTAAGTAGTTTTTAAATTAAGCGTGGTACGTTTATTTGGGCATTACAATACATATACCGTGTGTTTTCCTAAGACATTCACGAGTACAAATCGACAACTTGTAAACTAACTTTTAAAACCTATTTAAAACATTACGCGACATATTTCTTGACGATAACATATTAAGCGTCACGACAAACATAGTTAATGCATGACGCACAATGCGTAAACATTGTTCAAAGTTCAAGCGTGCGATGTAATCTAAGCAAAACCAAACGAGTTGACATGCTTGTGAAATGTAAATCGTTCGAGGGCGTGAAAGTACGTAAATAAAAACATTGTTAAAAAAAATAACATCATACATGAAGCGTAAATCGTTGCATTCGTATTGTTTTTCACGTTCTTACGCAAGAGGCGGTGGAGGAGAGGTGGGGCATCTCCGAGTCTGTGCCGGGCTACTAACGGTGGTGAAGGTGGTGCTAAATGTGAAGCGATCCTCTTGGCGTGTTATACGTCCGCCCCGTATAAATCCTCGCCCGGCGTCGCGCCGTTCAACATCCTGCCATCCTTGTCGCCCATTCATGCCGACATCCGTGCGCGGCTTCGGTATCTTCGTCTTCATCCGTTTACAAAAAAAAAAGAGGCCTTAAGCAGTTAAATTGGCTTCTGCCACGTTAGCGCGTCTGGCGAGCTTAGAATAGGTAGAGAGAAATCTCTCCTTGGACTGGCCCTTTAGACACGACTTATGGTGTGATTTAAGAAAAGCTTCCTTTTATCCGTAAAAAGGAAAGCTTCCTTCTCATATCACAGATTGCATTGTTGGAAATCAAATGTCAAAAAAAGGAGTAGCTCCATTGGCAAAAGATGTGCCGTGGAGAGCAAGTGGGGCAGCAGCCAAGCCTATCCCCAAAGTTCACCTTTCCCCTCTCCTTCGCCTCTCACACAACCCTTACACTCAGTATGCCCTCTACGTAATGAAGGTATTATTGAGTCATTTTAGTAATCAATTTTGTCCCGTTTTATTTATGCATTTGTATGAATTTCAATTGTTTCCTAATAATCCATTTTGTCTTGTTTCAGTTATGTTAATTGGACAATTAATTTGGTACTTTATCTGTTTCAGCACCCAGATCCCATAGGGAGTGGGTTAGGAGACGAGGCTATAGTCGAAGCTGCCGGCCCAGAATGCATCATCCCCGGCCAGCCTATACCTGTTAAATTACTTGGCCTTAAGGTTTTATTTATTTATTAATACCTCTTCTCTTCTTTCTGCTTCTATGATTCAATTTTAATTAAATATGTGCCAACCAAGTTACCTGATATTTAAATGCCCATATAGTCAACTGTCGCACTGCAGTCTGTATCATCTACCGCAACTACTCAACTGTATCCTATTACATTTAAATAATAGTACCTGGATTGTGAAAAACTACATTGGCATTGTAAAACGTTATATTGGAAATGTAAAAAGCTACTTTAGAATTGTAAAAATTTATATTGAAATCGTAAACAATCAATTATTATGAAAAAATTAAATTTTTGCTAGACATTATCTATTTTGAAATGGAGGACTATAAGATCAGACAACTAGATTACGTATATAACAGGAGACTGATCACAATTACTTTTAACATGTAACAATATGGAAAGATTTTTGAATCTTAATTCCTTTTTTGCCAGACCATATTCATGCGTTGCTAAGATTTTATTTGTGTGACAGATGGAGGGATGCAATTTGTCTCTCGTCAGCAACATCAATGTAAAAATATCCTATGTGTTCTAAAGTTCAAAGATATAAATTGTTTCAACCAATTGGTCTTCCTTTAATATCCTCAGAAGAAAAGTCGTCCAAATATGAGACCAATCTAATTTTCCAGTTTATGCTTCATATTGTGTATCTCCGTTTAGGAGTTGATTACATATATGAGATTGTGCCTGAAAATATTACAAGGGATGTTCATACCTAACATTAATAACATGCTTTCTACTTCAACCTCAATCCTTCTAAAGCTCATGAGTCATGATGGTGACTTAATCAGAAAATAGCTCATTTCTTGTTTATTAAGTCTACAATCTTAATTTATTTTGAAATTCATCTCTTCTTCATTTGCAATTGATGCTTTGTTTTTTTAGATATGGCCCATTGATATGGTTGAAATTCTTAAGACAGTTGGGCGTGAACTCCAACGCTATTGGGAAGAGTATTCTTTTTGACTTTCCGTCACTTAGGTGTATCCAATTGGAGAGAAGGCGAGAGGGTCGGGGGGAGACCAACGGTCTTTTGCCTCTCCATCTTTTTGACGTTCAAAGTAAGTGTGCCAGTTAGGACTCGATCTCAAATTTTAAATGCTGGAAAGTTGAGTCCCTGAAGTGAAAATGTATTGATAGTTCGAGAAGGTGTACACAATTAGGCCTAATTTTTTTAAACAACTACTGCAAAGAATGTTTAGCGCCACTCAGTCTTTTATACTTCTTATTATAATAAAAGTTCAATATTTTTGCAATGTTTAGGTAGGTATGCATAAATCACCTCAAAATCTTTCGTGTTTGATTGTTATGTGTGCTTGCAGTTTATGGATTCAGCTGTTGATCTCATGAACAAATCCTTTATTGATCGCTAGCATGTCTTCTCATGGCTGATACAGAAGTGCTTCAACACCAAAGCATAAGGACAACATTTCGGGAGTGGATACATTAGATCAATAATTTCATAATTGAATATTTTCATAGATATGTCATGTGATTCTTTTTCTTCTGTATCCTCTTTATGTTGATTTGAAATGAATGCAGATGAAATCCATGTTTCATGTTTCTCTCCCATGGATATATTCGTTAGATTAATTTATGCATAACATGAACCCAAAATCTTAAATCACATGTTCATCCTATATATGAGACAAAAATTAATCAAATGAAGATACATCCAGACATCTTGATGAATATAGAACGTTTCGATTATGTCGGGAAAGAATCAGCTATTGCTCCACTTTGGATTAGAATTGAGGGTTTGCCCCTGTACTTGTTTGATGAATTGTCCCTATTATCAATTGCTAATGCTATTGAACCCCCTTTAAGTGTGCCTTCATTTGTGTTGAATTCTGCCTTCATTAGTGTTGAATTAGATGTGAGCAAAGCCCTTATTGATGCCATTTATGTTTGCTTCCAAGATGATAATTTGAATAGTCCGATTGAAGGCTTTTGGATTAAGGTTTTCTATGATGTTGTATCCTCCTACTGCTCTTCCTATCTCCATATTGGTCACAGTTTTGAAGTAAGTAAGAAAGGAAAATCAGCGTTTTTGGCTTGTATTGCTGACACTGAACAAAGGTTTGAGAAGGTTTTGCCTGCATCTAAGGTGTTTGATGTTTTGCCTCTTCCAACTCTACCTTCAATTACTGTAACCTCTTCTAGCACTTCAGCTAATTTCAACAAGAAGAGTGAGGAGCAGGTTAAGAAAATTCAGGTCTGGAAGGAAGTTAGGGGTTCAGGTGCCCCGAAAACTCAAAAGAATACTACTTCAATCAAGGCAAAAGCTTTACCAATTGAGAATAGTTTCAGCCCATTACAGTTGACTGGTTCAGAGCTTTTTGTTCTCAATAAAGGGTCTGCAAATGAGGTTCACACTGTATTACAGGTTGAGAATGAAGGGACATTGAAGGTGGATCAGAATGAGAAGTGTTTATCTGAGTTAAAGCAACAAATGGAACCTGCAACTATTATTATAGAAGAATCAGTTTTGCCAGGTTGGCAACTGAACACAACTGGTTTTTGGCTTCATATGTTGCGGATCATTTCGAACCTGGAAAAGGGCAAGCTTTGAATGCACAACTCAGTGATGATGTTACAACTTCTAACAGACTAAAAACTGAGGGGATTTGTAGTGAAGTTGGCAATTTAGATTCGAATGAAGCCAAGGTTGCAAATATACTGTTGCGGAAAAATATTTGTACATGTCCCAAGTTGAAAAGTGTAGATGTACATTAACAATACTATAAATAATGGAATGGAGTACCTCGCGTGAACATTTTCGGTGGTGATACCTGCGATGCTTCGAGACTTGTATGCTAGTGGGTAAATGGGTTAAATAACCCGACCCGTGGGTTAAATGAGCTGCTCATTGTTTAAACAGTTACATTTGATATGGCATGGAGTGTAATTTCTATTTTATTGGGGGAGAATTTTAGAGGGGTTCTTACTTCATGGAAATATAGTACACTTACTGGCCGTTTTTTTTTTTGAACCTCGCCTTTCAACGAGGATTATGTGTTAATTCCGACATTTTAGTAGTACATAAGAGTTTCCAAGAACATAATGGACTGCGAAGCAAACTCAATTACAACAATAAAAGGCGAAAATAAATCAAAGTAAAAATGGTTGAAGCAGAGATTTGAAGTTGAGTTCTACGCTCGACGATTTATGGAAAGATCGATGATATCGGCACTAGATATTTCGAATCTTCGGTGATCAGTAGGAGTTTCTGTTCTCCTAGATTTTCTTCTTGATACACTCCGTCCTGGACCATCTGGGTGACTTCATGGCTAGAAATCTTGGGACTGAAACTTTCTCAAAATATGCCTGATACTCCTCTGAATATAAAATTGATTCTTGCACCGAAGTCTTCTCTTCACAAATGCGTATAATATCTACCTTTTCACGCATAGATATCAACTTCGGGGAAGACCTTCCTATTGGGGACACCGACCTGCGAGCTAGTAGCTTGTACCCCGCCTCCTTGTACTGACCCATCTCAATTTCGATACCTTCTTCACTAATGAAACTCATGACAAAAACAGGTGGCAAGTGTGCGAACTGTCCTGCTTGGTGCTTTGTTTCCCCATTTGAGAATCATCTGCAGTTTCTTTTCTTGAACTAGTGTTGGTTTTCAGTGGAAAATCTAGCATTATTTATTCAATCTTTTTTTTCGCATATTCTGACACTTTTGAAACTTTCAACTGCTTGATGGCCTTTGCTTGTTCTTCTTCTTCTTCAGCTGATTCGGCCCATGAACTTGTTTTTGTCGTAGTAGCATTAACAGTGGTGCGGCCTTTCCTATTTTCAGGTGTTGTGAATCCATCCCTTGCTATTGTAGGCAAATCTTTAGCAACTGTTTTCTCCTGTTTCTCATGTGTTGCTGCTCCAATCTCATTGGTAAACTCGGCTCTAATCTTCACTGTAGGCTCCATAGCTGCTATCTCTTCCATTTGGGCTTCATTATTCTCTTCAATCTGCAACAAATTTGAAGTTCCAACACCACTGATCTTGCATTCTTTAACATACATTTCTGATCCTGGAGGTTTCCCCAATATTGTTGCACTATTTTTGTAGTGCTCCTGATGTACAGTTACTGTATTTACTGGAGGTGTATCTTTAGGGCCTGATTGAAGTTCCATTGACTCTGCAACAAAGCACGGACTTTGCTGCTCTACTCCTTCTGCAATGTCCCCTACACCTGCAACCTGTTTACTCTGGTCTGCCCCCATCTTCCCATCACTTACAGTGCTCAAAAATTCAGTCTGAGACGTTGTTTTAGTGAGTCTGCTGTCACTCTGTTTATTACTTACACCCTGCTCACTAATCTGCTGTCATTATTGCCTATTGAACCGCCCCAAATCTTGGCCATTGTGCAGGATGGACAAATGGTTTGCAAAACTCTTCATTCACTGCCTCAGCTGCAAGACACTCTGCATCCCATAGGGATGTACTTCCGCTCTTTTTAATTCTGGAGACACATCTTATTTGTCGTTTCATTCTGACCCATAACGGATTCGTCACAGACAAGAAATTATAAAAATCTGGAAAATAAAGAACACCAAGATTTTTCTGATAACACAACGGTGGTAAAATTGTCTACGGGCTCCAAGCCACCAAAATCTTCGCTCTGATAGGAAGAAAGCAGTTATAAGCTTGTAATAGTTGAGCCCAATCTTGCTAAGAGTTTCACGAAGCTGGTAGTTGTACGTAAAATAACGTATATACATGCTCATGTATATAGGCTAAAACAAAAAAAGAAAAATATATATTCTACGATGTAGTAGATTTCCAGTCCAATTTCAGCCAAATACAATTTTGAGCAGATATCATGAGATCTGAGATAAATAGCTTCCCAGTACTGCATCGGATATATCCGACGTACGAGGATGTCTCGAATAGTGAACGGATGTACCAAATGTGTGGTCTTGCAAGATGTACTCAATGTGAATCACGCCGAGAGGCGCTCAGAGATGTGAGATATGTGGAGATGAGCAGCAGAAAGAGATAAACCAATCTTAAAACTGCTCCACCTCGCATATTGCTGTAGCAGGCAACAAAACAAACCAAATGGCTTAATTAAGCGTCGTTGCCAGACGCGCTCCTGCGAACTACCTCTCCGCGTCCTATCGATGTTTCGAAAGCAAATCACATCAATACCAATATAAAGACCCAAAAAAAATGGGAAGCTAGTGACTGCAAAACATATCTTCCTTACATCCAACTGGAAGCGACATCGATACATCGCCCTCCACCAAGGCAGCTACTCCGAGCAACAAATGACCCATGAAATTTGAACTAGATGCAGCAACTGACAAATTCTTAACTCATCGTACCACATATTAAGGTACAATTTGTAACTCTCTAAAGACATCTCGAGCTATAAAAGTGATGTTCCATAAAATCCTTAAGCCACTAAAGTATCTGCCGTTAAAGTGAGCGAAGTGCCCACTCCTCGACCAATGCGACTCACAGAATTCTGCTCACCTAATTTCCAACATACTTTCATGGAAAATACAAAACAACGCCATACGCTTGTATGCGATACAAGTTCACACCAGCACTTCGAGAACTACATCCGAACCTATAAATAGACAACAATACCACATAGCTACGGAAAATTTAAAACACTTCATCTTGTACAAAAGCGACTCGAGAGATAACAAAATCCTCGTTAGAGTGAAACCACGTATTTTAACACTAACAATGCACCAACCTCCGCACGTCATGTGTCTCTGCCAGTCAATCCAAGCCATCTTGGAAGCCAAAAAACACTAAGCCATAGAACACATAACCACCTTGAAATTCTACTCATGCTCCAAGATCCACTCCTTTAGGATACCTTGCATTTTGTCTGAAGGTCGGGCCGGACATCGGTGTCGGATGTGTGACTACCGACAATCAAAGTCATATCCTCTGAGGCGGGGCCACCGTCGACGGTAAGTATATCGCTCCAGCTCCTTTCTACTGTTATTCTCGGCCGGGACAATCTGCGTTTCCCGATGTCTGATTCTCTATAGAAATTGGACCTATCGGTTTTCTCTAGAATCCGGCCCGACTATTTGGAAGACCTCTCCACCGGTCTATCATATAGTGTTAGCAACTGTAGTGAACCCGAGCGATCCATTTGTAGTAGTAGAACCACTTAAATACAACTAATCACTTAAATCCATATTATGGAGGAATGGATCTTACTTCTTCGAGATAAAGAATCTTTACCATTTGTCGCTAGAGTCACTTAAAGTTCTCATATGACATAGGTAAAAGGCTATGAAAAATCAAAGCGGCATCCTGCATGCTTGATCTTAATATCTATGTTACATAAATCCATTAATACACTATTCAAGATGGTCTAAATAGCACAAGAGATGTATCTTCACATTCTGCCCTAAAGCGTTGCTTGCTTAACTTGTGGTAAACTCACCGTCATCCTCTGAGACTAGCTTGAGTATGATCCGGCGATATCTGCCGGCATACATGATAACCTCGTCATCCAGCGCTAATCAGCGTCGAGGTAACATACTCTACAGAGGAGCCATGTTGTCGGTAATGGTGGTGGATTTTCAATCGAGGCTTCGAGCTACTCGTTCGATGCTTGTAGCACTTGATTTGCGGAGGCGAAAATGTTTCTCTAGTGAGCCTCTGATTTTAATCGGCCAGCCGCTAAATGCTTGATTTAAGTCGAAAGAGCTACGTCTGGGTTTATTATAGCAGGTTGCGATAAAGGCAAATTATATAAAATATAGAAAATAAAGAATATTAAAGATTTTTACATGGGTATCCTTAATGATGTGTTAGGATTAATTCACAGAACAAATGCAATCTTATTTATAATGAGAAGAAATAGATTACGAACTTTAAGCGGGAAATAGTTGGTATCTTTATTAAAGAGTCTTCTGAAGAACTGGCCTATTTGATATAAGAAAATAAACATAAGCATGCCATTGTATATATTAATTTAGACGGAGAAGAAAAAATATATATTCTACCGATGTGAATTTCAGTCAATTTCAACACATTTGAAAGTTTTTAGTTTTTTTCTTATCCCAATTTTTTCAATTTTTCCTCAATAACAGTGAGCAACTGTTATGTGAATAGAATTTTCATTTTCAAGTATTTCTTCACACATTTACAACCTGCATCAATGCATACGCCCCTTCCCTTAAATACCCATCTCAATTAGTATAATCAATATCATTTGAATTAATTGCAAGAACCACATTACATATATTATTAGATTGTTTCAATTATTTCTCCATCTCTTCACCCTCTTCAAATTGATTCGACTCGTTGGTAGGTGGATGTTACAGGTAGCTTTTTGGGAACAAATAGAATAAATACTAAGGACTAAAAATGTGATTGATTATGACTTCATACTGTTACGTTCTTTGTAGAGGCTTTTACAATCCTAGGAACAATTCTTGAATGCTTTTTTTACTACTATCTTTATTTGTCAACTTATAGTTCGTGTTCTTTCATATACTAATATACTACCATTCAGTGTGCACCATATAAACTATTGGAAATTATAAATTTCTCGGATAAATGCTTTGGTAACCTTTATTAGCCCTAGTAACATAAATGCAATCAACACTCATCCGTGTTTGCATTATCACTTTCTTAATATAAGAACTATAATGGATATTGTATGTCTACATTAATCTAATAATGCAATTAAGAACTGTAATGGATATCGTATGTCTACATTATTCTAATAATGCAATTTAACCCACTAGCTTATATAGGAAAGTTAACTAGAAACAGTAGATTGAACACTCAAATAAAAGTATAGGGTGATGACGGAGAATGGTTACGGTTCATTGAAAATGTTAAATTAATATCTATATGCGAAATTTTAATGTAAAAATGGTACACATTACTAAAATGTATCGTTAGATGAGTACAGTGAAAAAATTCAAAAAAAGTGTACCAAAATTATTTTATTCACTTGAATTAGCGTGTACCAAATTACGTTTAAGCAGTTGAGGTACGGATTCACTTTAAAAGTTGAAATATCTTATATAATTGACATTAATAATTTTTTTATTGAGAAAATGGTACATATTACCTAAAATGTACCAAAAGAAAAAGAAAATATATCAAAAAATGGTATAATTTATAATTTTGATTATTATTAATGAACAATTAATGAACAAAAGATTAATGAACCGTAACTTACGTTATATATTCAAAAGGCAATGGAGTGGTAAGCGTCATCTACAGGCGAGGTCACAGTGTTCAGTCATATGTGAGAAAGTGGTTAGAGGAGCTTTTTATCATTGGTTTTGAAGCTCTTAAATGCTTTAGTTCTTTCTCGCTGAGTTTGCCAAGTTTGTATTGTTGAATTGATGAATGCTAGTTGCCTCTTTCCTTGAGTTTATGATTTGTATTGTTGAATTGATGAATGTAATCGTTTGTTAATAGCTATTAAATAAATAAATAAAATAGACAAAAAAAAAATAGCGACATTTAAAAAAAAAAAAAGACAAGTACTATAAAATTTTAATATGCATTGTAAAATATCTATCTATATTTAACTGCTTTTTGTTCTGTGCTTGCTCTTGTTAGCTCTTTCTCCATTTCTATTTTGTCGTGACAAGCTTATGAACGAGCTCACTTATCATATTTTGTAGTGTTAACTTACATTTTACGTTTTGCAGGTTGCACTTCTAGGCCGTCTAAGCAATAACGGGCGCTAAATCACTGTGCTTTGCAGCAAGGTAACCATGTTTATTACACATGCTATGTTTGCTAAGTGTCTATGTTTTCAAATTCTGATTAGGTTGTTCTGCAGGCTCCACGTATATATGTTGCACCATCGGCTGCAATTTCACGATATTTAATTTGGTACTACCTCGTGCACCGATGTGCTCCTATTAGGCAGAGTTCACGATCCGAGAAGCAATAACTTCTATTTGCTCCTCTGGTTCCTAAGCATACCATCGACTATGCTTCCTAAATTCCTTGTGACTTTAATCACCAGGAACGATGAAAGATCAAAGGACTTCCTGATAGAAGTTAGGATGTGTACAACAACATTATACTCACTTGGGATCCACTCACGATGGGGAACTTGAGCAGCGAAAGTGGCGGTATTTGTTAGGAATGAGCAGTATAAGCTAAGCAGAGATATATGGCCTTTACGAACCTCTGAGTCTAATATCTCGAGTAATGCGAGCAGACAATAATTGAAAATACCGAAAGTAAATAACGCGAATCTTTATACAGGTTCCCCACTCGAAGTGCGTCGTATTTAACAACTGTGAAATCAGCTAGAATGAACTGCATCGATTGTTACAAAGTCCTATCAAACTCGGCAGCTTCTCCAGGTGAGTAATACTTTATAATTTAGTATTATATTGACAAATATACACACTAGATTTAGCTTAAAATGATATAAAAATGATATTAATCAGTAGAAACGACTTCTGATGAATTTGGAACAAAAGAATTTTGAGAGGAAATTGAAATATTTTAGGATAATGAAATAAATGTGGCCTAATCCCCATTTATTACAACTTTGAACCGCCATTATTCGAGACCACATAAGAGACCGCGGTCTCGATGGCCTCGAAAAGGTCTCGTCGGTATACGGAACCCGGGCAACAAATTGCGCCGAGACACGTGAGTTACCGAGTCTCGATGGGCTCATCTGATGGCCTCCGTTTTGCGCCAGAGACCCCCATTGAGGACCTCGAGGTGTAATAACTGCGTTCGATACTAATATTATGAAATAGTATACTAGTTGCTCGGTGGGAATATTTTGAGGAGAAATCGAAATTTAAAGTTGAATAGTTGGACATCTGGCCAGATGGTCGGTTAATTGAAGTACATTTCGGTATTTAGATTTTAAAGTTATGTCGAATGAGTGATGATATTATTTGGGGTTAGAAGTTAAAATTTATGTTAGAGTTGTGTTGTTAAACCGAGCGAGAAAGCTAAGCAAGAGCGATAAAGCGAAGCGAGTCTTGAGATATTTTGTTGTCACGGATACGCGTGAAACTTTTATCTTTATCGCTTAACTTTGTTTCATAAATCATCATTATCATCTTAACTCTCTTTCTTCTAGGATGGCGAGAAATTTGCTCAAATCAAGATTTCCGCGATTTTGTTTTTTCAATTTTCTTCCTCGTTTAGTGAGATTTGGTCCTAAAATTTTAGAGATTCCCGAGACATTACGCTTTTGAGGTAGAAAGTTCCAAATCTTTATTTAGCCAAGGTGAGTACTAATCTCACGGGAGTTTTACTTATCGCATGTATATGTATATGTTGTTGTACTTGTTGGTTGTCTTGAGGATATGTTCAACTGTTCAGCTATACAGGAATGATGCGTAGATGTGTTGGTTATATATATTGTTGATTGTGTGCTTTGGCTTGGGGTTGTATTTTCATCCTGTAATGTATGATTTTTGGTGTTTTGGTTGAAAGTTGTTATTTCCTTGTGTTGGTTTGTGTCTGTGGTCTCATGAGTCGTATAGATGTGTTGTGGTGGTGTCGAGTCGTATTAGGAAGAGTTAACATATGAGTTGATGTTGTCGGTTGAGTTGATGTTCCGTTGAGTTGGTTGTCCGATTATCTTTAGCCGTTCTAGTACGATTTGGTGAGTTGTCTGCATTAGCAATGTGATTCGGTGTTAGCCGTGCCTCGTTACGGTGATAGCCCATGTCGACGGTATAAGTTTCTCCTACTTGAGTTGAGGTTGATTATATGCGCGTGGTTAGCAGAAATCGGACTTATATTGAGTTGTAGGGTTGTTGAGTTGACGCTCTTTGTTGAGTTGTTGAGTTGATACTACTATTGTTGAGTTGACGCACACTATTGTTGAGTTGATACTATTGATTGCGTTGATGGAGTCGTTGAGTTGTTAACGGAGTCGATTAGTGGGTTGGTTTGTATAGTTGGGTGATCATGTTGTCGAGTCGTAGTGTTATGAGTCTATATTTGGTTGTATTATATGTTGTTTAGACTTTTTGGTGTTGTGATATGTTTATGATTCATTTATATGTTTTGTATTTCGTTTACTATTTATGGATATTGCATTGAGATTAGAATTAGAGGTTGCTTGATGAATTGATGTAATTAAGATTGGGGTTGATTATGGTTCATATTGCTCAGTTTCCTTGTGGATCCCTGGAGTTGGGTATTCGCCGTTGTACGATGCTTGAAGGTTTAAAACTTGGAGTTAGATGATGGTTGAGACTTATTTGAATGAGAGCAGTAGGTACAAGAACATTATAAACCGAGTTTATGCTCATATAGATGATGTTAGGTGATATTTTTATATGGTGTGGAAAATTAGATTCAAATGTGTTGGTATAAGTTATGATCGATCAGCGTTGATACCGTTAAAGGTGAATAAGTTCAATATACTAAATGAGGAATTTGGGGAATGGTGATGCCAGGTTATCTTGATTTAGAGACATATGTTGCTTAGTTGTATTAAGACAATGAAAGAATGTGGAGATTCCTATTATAAACATTCTGATAACATATAGGTGTGTGACTATGATTTGGAGTATCACTTTAAGGTGAACTCACACGTATAGTTAATTGAGGTTTTGGTGTAAAGTTGTATGTATGGTGGGTATCACAGTTATGAACATTGGTGTATCTTTGAGTTGTTGTGTGTTAGAGTTGTATATTAGATATTTTCGGTGATTAAGTTGTCTTTAGCAGAGTAAGTGGTTGACGTGATGTGGTTTTATCGGTGTTAGTTGGAAAGCCATTAAGGAAAGATTTATCATGTTGAGAGTAACAAAAATATAACACTTGTGATTATAGTTGTTAGATAGGTAATGAACTTGAGTTATCCTTGTGTGTATGTGTGGTGGATTACTTACATGATATTTGTATTATTCCGAACTTACATGGTGACTCCACATTGATGGGCGGGCGTCTTATACCTAGGTTGTTGGGATGACAGGGTCTTGGCCGGTAGCTCTGGCGCCCGTGAAGATGTGATGGTGACGAAGACCTCCGGGGTCATCTTTTTATTTTTCTTTGGGAGTTTTGTTGTATATAATAATTATATGTTGTAAACCGTTGTTTTGATCATTGTATTTGTATTATTATTTTACCGGTGGTTGTGGTGTTGGTTGAGGTTCTTAGATGGACGAGTTGTATTGTTTCTTATAAGTGATTAAATGAAGTCATTTTTCTATTGTGATCCATCGTTGGTGACTCTGATTATTCAAGTTGATGATGGTCTACGACCTCGGGGGGTCACTTTGGTGGTCGATTACAATTTTGGTATCAGAGCCTAGGTTTATATTTTCTTGGTGTCTTGTGTGGTTATGTGCCTAGGTTTCGAGGGGTGTGGTGTGTTGTTGTGCAGTCGTTTCTGCGGTTTGAGTCCGTTTCTTTTAGAATCAGATTGTATTTGTTGAGGACGCCACTAAATTTAATTGACTCGGCGTCTACGAAGGTCTTGAGACTAGCTTAATTTTGTGTGTTCTTGTGTGGTGTTACTTGATTGGGATGTATTATACTATGTGATGTGTGAGCTGATTATGTTGATATGACGTACGTTGAGTTGTATATGTTGAGACTGAGTAACTAGGTATAATTTGGAGATCAGCACGATGGGTTGCTTTATATATATATGATGGGGTATATTTGGAAACAAGACATATTTATGGGTTAAGGAGAATATGACATATGATGCTCCGGTAATATTATGATTGGGATTGAAGTATATATTTTGGGGGAGTGTCTTAATAGTTGATGTGGTGGTAGAGTGATGAGTGAGGACTTTTATGACGGGGAGGTGATTTGAGGATCGGTTAGATAATACTTGAGGTGGAATTGTAAAGAATATCAATAGGTTTATAGAGAAGTAAGAATCTTGGTTAAAAAGAGATGTGACTATAATGAAATGTGAAGCATTGGTTGATTAGGAATGGTGAGTAAGTCGGGATGGATACAAATCAATTTGAATAAGAAGAGTTTGGGTTCATACATTTACTAATGGTTAAATAAAGTTGGTGGTTGAGTGGGTTTATCTTTGACGATAGGTAAATGATTATTCTTGAGGATGTAAACTCGAATGAAACCTTTGGAATGAATGTGGATAAGACCTAATTTCCAGCAATTTTACGGGAGAGGCAGTTAATATCGGGAAGTTGTGAAGGTTCGTGGTGTTGAATTTGAAGTTGATACGACAACTTGGTGCAATTATGTGAACTTAAGATTATTAAAGGTTGAGTTGAGGAGTTTGGGTGACATGTATTTGAGGATTAGCGTTTGATCGTGGTGTGGATGTTGATCTTTAAAATAGTGTTTGTCGGTTGAATGTTGTGTTATGAATTGTAAGAGGGTGTTGCCTTAAGTTTGTGACATAAGATATTATGGGGAACTCTGACGGATACTATCTCTTGGGGAAATTTGAGTGGGTGACAAGGTGTCTGTAATGTTGGTTCATAAGGCGTGTCGAGAGAAGGTGCGTTGAGATTATCTAGCGAGGTTGGGTTACGAGTAAATTTAGGGGCAATTTTATAAAGATTAATTGAATTGTAATAACTCGTTCCGTACTAATATTATGAAATAGTATACTAGTTGCTCGGTGGAATATTTTGAGGAGAAATCAGAAATTTCGAAGTTGAATAGTTGGAAATACGACGAATCAAATTAGGTTAGTAGTACATTCGGTATTTAAGATTTTAAAGTTGTGTCGAATGGTGATGATATTATTTGGGTTAGAAGTTAAAATTTATGTTAAGAGTTGTGTTGTTAAACCGAGGCGAAATAAACCAGCGAGCGATAAAGCGAGCAAGTCTTGAGATATTTTGTTATACGGACCCAGCGTGACTTTTATACTTATCCTTAACTTTGTTTAAATAAAATAAATCGTTATCATCTTCTTCTTTCTTCTAGGATGGCGAAATTTGCTCCGTCGTTTCCATGATTTTGTTTTTCAATTTTCTTCATTTTGGCGAGATTTGAATTCGCAAAATTTTACGGAGGAGAGATTAAGGACATTAAGCTTTGAGGTAGAAAGGGTTTCAAATCTTTATTTAATTTAGCCAAAGGTGAGTACTAATCTGCTTTGGAGTTTTGCTGCTCAGCGTATAAGTATATATGTTAATCTTGTCTTGAGATTGTATTCCTTTATTATTCCACTATCACAGCGAGATGATACGTAAGATAATGTTGGCGGTTATATATATAGTTGATTGTGTGCTTTGGCTTGGGTTGTATTTGCCTCCACAATTAATGTATGATTTTGGTGTTTTGGATGAAAGTTGTTATTTCTGTGTTGGTTTGTGTCGGTGGTCTAATGAGTCGTATAGATGTTTTTTGTGGTGGTGGTGGTCATTATTAGGAAGAGTTGTATGAGTTGATGTTGTCGGTTGGCAGGTTGATGTTGCCCGTTGAGTTGATTTGTCGGTATCTTTGCTTGGATTTCCTAGATACGATTTGGTGGGTTATCTGTGTAGTGACGATTCGGTGATTGCTTCGTACCTCGTTACGATTCGGTGATAGCTTATGTCGACGGGCATAAGTTTCTCCCTGCAGGTTGAGGTTGATTATATGCGCATTAGTTGTAGAAATCGGACTTATATTGAGTTGCAGCGTAGGGTTGTTGAGTTGACACTCTTGTTGAGTTGTTGAGTTGTTGAGTTGACACTCTTGTTGAGTTGATACTATTGATTGCGTTGATGGAGTCGTTGAGTTGTTGAGTCGATTGAGTGGGTTGGTTGTATAGTTGGGTAGTCATGTTGTCGGGGTCGTTGTGTTGAGTCTATTTGGTTGTATTATATGTTGTTTAGACTTTTTGGTGTTGTGATATGTTTTATGATTCATTTATATGTTTTATGACTCATTTACTGTTTATGGATATTGCATTGATTACGTTAGAGGTTGCTTGATGAATGATGTTGAATTAAGATTGGGGTTGATTATGGTTCATATTATCGGTTCTGTGGATCTAGGTTGGTATTCATCGTTGTACGTGCTTAAGGGGTTAAAACTTGAGTTGATGGTTGAGATAACATTTGAATGAAAACTTGTTAAAATTTACCAAGAACATTATAAACTTAGAGTTTGTATATCATAGATGATATTTGATGATATTTTATATGGTGGAAAATTAGATTCAAATGTGTTGGTATATAAGTTATGATCGATCGCGTTGATACCGTTAAAAGGTGAATAAGTTGATATACTAAATGAGAATTTGGGGAGATAATTCGGTGCTTAGGTTATCTTGATTTAAGAAATATATTTGCTTAGTTGTATTAAGATAATGAAACAATGTGGAGATTCCTATGATAAACATTCTGATAACGTATAGGTGTGTGACTATGATTTGGAATAACGATTTAAGGTGAACTACATATAGTTAATTGAGGTTTTGGTGTGAGATTGTATGTGGTGGGTATCCACAAGTTATGAACATTGAGTTGTATCTTTGAGTTGTTGTGTGTTAGGTTGTATATTAGATATTTTCGATTGATTAAGTTGTCTTTGAGTAAATTGGTTGACGTGAGGTGGGTTTATCGATTGTTGGTTGGAAAGCCGTTAAGAAAGATTTATCATGTTGAGAGTAGCATAGAAAATATATAATACTTGTGGTGTATAGTTGTTAGATAGGTAATGAACTTGAGTTATCCTTGTGTGTATGTGTGGTGGATTACTTCTGTGATATTTGTATTCACTCAGCTTCATAGCTGACTCCCTATTCCCGATGGGCGGGCGTCTTATGCCTAGGTTGTTGCGGGATGACCGAGATGCTTTTTGGCCCAGGAAGTAGCTACTGTGAAGTAAGCAAGAAGATGCTTAATGGTGACTTGAAGACACTCCAGCTGATCATACTTTTATTATCTTTGGAGTTTTGTTGTATATAATAGCTGTTGTTGTAAAACCGTTGTTTGATGTTGTATTTGTATTATTATTTTTTTCAGTGGTTGTGGGGTTGGTTAGTTCACCCGATGGACGAGTTGTATTATTTTCTTTTTCATGTTAAATGAAGTCATTTTTCTGTTGTGATCATCGTTGGTGACCACGATTATTGAGATTGATGATGGTCACCGACCTCGGGGGGGTCCACAGGCGGGTCGTTCTGATTTTGAGTATCGAGTCTAGGTTTTATATGTTTTCTTGGTGTCTTGTGTGGTTATGTGCCTAGGTTTCAGGGTGTGAGTGTGTTGTTGTGTGAGTCATTCTCTGGTTTTGAGTCCATTTCTTTTCCGAATCCGTTGACTGTTGAGGACGCCACTAGAAGATTTCGTCGACTCGCGTACGAAGGTCTTACGAGACTAGCTTGAATTTTGTGTTCTTGTGGTGTTACTTGATTGAGATGTATTATACTATGTGATGTGTGAACTGATTATGTTAATATGGCGTACGTTGAGTTATATGTATATGTTGAGATGGGTAACTAGGTATAATATGGAGATCAACGATGGGTTGCTATATATATATGATGGGGTATATTTTGAAACAAGACATGTATGGTTTAGAATATGATGTATGATATCAGAAATATTATGAGATATTGGGGTGAAGTATATATTTTGGGAGAGTGTCTTAATAGTTGATGTGGTGGTAGAGTGATAATGAGACTTTATAGCCCAAGGGAGGTGATTGAGGATCGATTGTGATAATTAGCATCACGATATACTTGAGGTGGAATTATAAAGAATATATTAGGTTTATAAGTAAAGTGCTTGGTTAAAAGAGATGTGTGACTATAATGAAATGTGAAGCGATGGGTTGATTAGGAATGGTAGGTAGGCGGGATGGATACAAATCGAAATTTGAATAAGAAAAGAGTTTTAGGTTCATCTTGTTACTAATGGTTAAATAAAGAGTTGGTGGTTAGTGGAGTTTATCTTTGTGATAGGTAAATATTGATTATTCTTGAGGATGTAAACTACGAATCGAAACTAACTGGAGATAGAGATGTGGATGAATATGTTCAACAATTTCACGGGAGAGCGATTAATATCGGGAAGTTATTGAAAGGGATTAGTGGTGTTGAATTTGAAGTTGTTGACAACTTGGTGCAATTAATGTGAACTTAAGAATTATTAAAGTTGAGTTGAGGAGGATTTTGGGTGACATGTATTTGAGAGTTAATTTGATCGTGGTGTAAGATGTTGATCTTTAAAATAATTAAAAAATTTGTCGGTTGAATGTTGTGTTATGGTGTAAGAGAGGGTGTGCCTTAAGTTTATTGACATAAAAGATATTAATAGAACTCTGAGAAGCCAGATACTATCCTTTGAAATTTGAGTAGGTGACAAGGTGTCATGATATTGGTTCATAAGGCGTGTAGAAAGGTGGGTGAATTATCTAGCGAGTTGGAGTTACGGAAACTAAATTTCGAGGGCGAAATTTTATAAGGTGGAGTAGATTGTAATAACTGGTTCATTAATATTATGAAATAGTATACTAGTTTACTCGGTGGAATATTTTGAGGAGAAGCCAATTCGAGTTGAATAGTTGGACATACAACGAATGGAATTAGGTTGGTAGTACATTTCGGTATTTAAGATTTTAAAGTTATGTCAGATAGTGATGATATTATTTGGGGTTAAGTTAAAATTTATGTTAGAGTTGTGTTGTTAAACCGAGGCGAGAAATAATGGCAAAACTTGACGATAAAGCCGAGCAAGTCTTGAGATATTTGTTGTCACGGACCCAGCGTGACTTTTATACTTAATACTTAACTTTGTTTAAGTAATCATCATTATCATATTGCTCTCTTTCTTCTAGGATGGCCGAAATTTGCTCCATCATTTCCCTTGATTTTGTTTTTCAATTTTCTTCCCTCGTTTAGCGAGATTTGGTCCTAAAATTTTTAAGGAGAGATTACAGTTATTCTCTACTTGAGTAAGAAAGTTCAAATCTTTTTATTTAGTAGCCAAGGTGAGTACTAATCTCAGGAGTTTACTTATCAGCGTATAAGTATATGTTATTTATCTTGTTAATTTATGCGAGGATATGTTCACTTTGTTATTCGGCTGCTCTGAGATGATACGTAGATGTGTTGGTTTTATATATATGAACTGATTGTGTGCTTTGGCTTGGGGTTATGTTGCCCTCGCGTAATGTATGATTTTGGTGTTGTTTTGGATGAAAGTTGTTATTTCTGTGTTGGTTTGTCGGTGGTCTAATGGAGTCGTATAGATGTTTTGTGGTGGTGGTGATCGTATTAGGAAGAGTTGTATATGAGTTGATGTTTGTCGGTTGAGGTTGATGTTGCCCACGTTGAGTTGATTTGTCGGTATCTTGCCGTTCCTAGGCTGCGATTTGGTGAGTTGTCTCGTGCCAAAGTAGCGATTCGGTGGTGCTTCGTACCTAAAATTTGATTCGGTGATAAACATGTCGCTGGTAATGGTTAGTTTCTCCCTACTTGAGGTTGAGGTTGATTATATGCGCATTAGTTGAAATCGGGACTTATATTGAGTTGTAGGTTGTTGAGTTACGGCTTTTTCTTGTTGAGTTGTTGAGTTGATACTATTGTTGAGTTGACACTTATTGTTGAGTTGATACTATTGATTGCGTTGATGGAGTCGTTGAGTTGTTGAGTCGATTGAGTGGGTTGGATTTGTATAGTTGGGTGAATACGTATTTGTCGAGTCGTAGTGTTGGAGTCTATTTGGTTGTAAATGTTGTTTAGACTTTTTGGTGTTGTGATATGTTTTATGATTCATTTATATGTTTTTATGGCTCATTTTACTATTTATGGATATTGCATTGATTACGTTAGGGTTGCTTGATGAATTGATGTCGAATTAAGATTAGGGTTGATTGCTAGTTCATATTATGATTTCCTTGTGGATCCTAGGTTGGTATTCACTGTTGTACATTCTTTGAGGTTAAAAATTGAGTTGATTGATGGTTGAGATAATATTTGAATGAAACGATGAAATTACAAAGAACATTATAAACGAAGTTTATGCTCATCTATAGATGATGTTGATGATAATATTTATATATGGTGGAAAATTAGATTCAAATGTGTTGGTATATAAGTTGCCTTGATCCAATCACGGCGTTGATACCATTAAAAGGTGAATAAGTTCAATAATATACTAAATGAGAATTTGGGAGATAATTCGATGCTTAGGTTATCTTGATTTAAGACATATGTTACTTAGTTGTATTAAGATAAAGAAACAATGCTTAAAATTCCTATTATAAATATTCCGATAACAAATAGGTGTGTGAGCTATGATTTGGAGTAACAATTTAAAATTGAACTACATATAGTTGGTGGGTTTTGGTGTGAGATTTGTATGTATATGGTGGTATGCTAAGTTATGAACATTGAGTTGTATCTTTGAGTTGTTGTGTGTTAGAGTTGTATATTAAGATATTTTCGGTGATTAAGTTGTAAGTGGTTGACGTGAGGTGGGTTTATCGGTGTTAGTTGGGAAAGCCATTGAAAGATTTATCATGTTGAAAAGAGGTAGCATAGAAATATATATCTTGCTTGGTGTATAGTTGTTAGATAGGTAATGAACTTGGGGTTATCCTTGTGTGTATGTATGGTGGATTATACCTTGATATTTGTATTCGCTCGGCTTATTAGGCGACTCCTATTCGATGGGCGTCTTATACCTAGGTTATTTCTTGGGATGACCCCGAAGTCTCTTTGGCCGGTAGGCTACTGCTTTGATGAAGAAGATATAGCGATGGTGATTTGAAGACCTCAACAGTCATACTTTTATTTTCTTTGGAGTTTTGTTGTATATAATAGTTGTTGTTGTAAAACCAGTTGTTTGATGTTGTATTTGTATTATTATTTTTCGATTAGTTGTAGTGTTGGGTTAGTTCACCCGATGGGACGAGTTGTATTGTTTTACTTATCATGTTAAATGAAGTCATTTTGCTATTGTGATCCATCGTTGGTGACTCACGATTATTGAGTTGATGATGATGTCAACCTCGGGGGGTCCTTTGAGGCGGGTCGTTACAATTTTTGGTATCGAGTGCAGGTTTATGTTTTCTTGGTGTCTTGTAGGATTTATGTGCCTAGGTTTCAGGGTGTGGTGTGTTGTTATTGGCCAGGTCATTCTACGGTTTTGTTCATTTCTTTTTCGAATCATTTATTTGAGGAGCGCCACTAGAAGATTTCGTCATTTCGCGTCTGAGAAAGGTCTTATGAGACTAGCTTGAATTTTGTGTTCTTGTGGTGTTACTTGATTGAGATGTATTATACTATGTGATGTGTGAGGCGATTATATTGTATATAGCGTAAATTTGAGTTATATGTATATATGTTTGAGATGGTAACTAGGTATAATATGGAATCAACGATGAGTTTGCTATATATATGATGGGGTATATTTGGAAACAAGACATGTTATGGTTTAGAATATGACGCTATATGATATGGTAATATTGCCTTGAGATATTGGGGTGAAGTATATATTTGGGGAGTATCTTAATAGTTGATGTGGTGGTAGAGTGATAATGAGACTTTATGAGGAGGTGATTGAGGATCGGTGTGATAGATCAACATCTGATATACTTGAGGTGGAATTGCTTAAAGAATATCAATAGGTTTATAAGTAAAGTCTTGTGGTTAAAAGAGATGTGTGACTATAATGAAATATGAAGCGTGGGTTGATTAGGAATGGTAGGTAAGTGGGGATGGATTTTGAAATTTGAATAAGAAAGAGTTTTAGGTTAGTAATTTTAATGATTTAAATAAGAGTTGGTGGTTGAGTGGGTTTATCTTTTGCTGACAGTAAAATGATTATTCTTGAGGATGTAAACTCACGAATCGAAACCTTTGGAGATGAGATGTGGATGAATATGTTGTTCAACAATTTCTGGGAGAGGCAGTTAATACTCGGAAGTTATTGAAAGGGATTCGTGGTGTTGAATTTGAAGTTGTTGACAACAGTGCGATTGTGTGAACAAGAATTATTAAAGGTTGAGTTGAGGAGGATTTTTGGGTGACATGTATTTGAGGAGTTAGCATTTGATCGTGGTGTAAGATGTTGATCTTTAAAATATTAAAAATTTGTGGTTGAATGTTTGTGTTATGGTGTAAGAGGGGTCAGCGCCCAAGTTTATTGACATAAGATATTATAGAACTCACGAGAGAGCAGAATCTATCTTTTGAGAGAAATTTGAGTAGGTGACAAGGTGTCATGATATTGGTTCCTGGGGCGTGTCGAAGGTGCGTTGAGATTATCTAGCGAGGTTGGGTTACAGGTAAATTTAGGGACGAAATTTTTATAAAGGTGGAGTAGATTGTAATAACTTCGTTCATTACTAATATTATGAAATAGTATACTAGTTGCTTTCGGTGGAATATTTTGAGGAGAAATCGGGAAATTTCGAGAAGTTGAATAGTTGGACATACAACGAATCGGTCGGTTGGTAGTACATTTCGGTATTTAAGATTTTAAAGTTGTAATGCAGATGGTGATGATATTATTTGGGGTTAAGTTAAAATTTATGTTAGAGTTGTGTTGTTAAGCCGGGGCAGCTTAAACCGAAAACGAGCGACAAAGCGAGCAAGTCTTGAGATATTTGTTATACGGACCCCGTGACTTTATACTTATCCTTAACCTTTTCATCATCATCATTATCATCTTACGTCATTGTCATTCTTCCTCTTTTCTTCAGGATGGCGAAATTTGCTCCATCATTTCCGCGATTTTGTTTTTCAATTTTCTTCCTCATTTGGCGAGCTTTGGTCCTAAAATTTTCTGGAGAGATTCCCCGAGACATTCTCTACGCTTTGAGGTAAGAAAGTTCAAATCTTTTGGAGTATTTCTTGAGTTAGAGGATGTTGACTTTTTGAGAATTTGAGTTGACTTTGAGCTTTGATGTTTATTATGTTATAGAATTGTCATTTAAGCTTAGATTATCGTACTTGATTGATAATTATCGATTATGGGGTTGAAAAATGTTGAGGAATATAGTTGACATCCGTGCTCGAGATTGGGTTAACTTCGAAATTACTGACAAATCATCCTTTTCCACGCCTTCGCCATAGCGACATATTACGCACCGCTGACTGAAGCGATGCTACTAATTGTTGCGACTTCGATCTCCGGCTAATAGCGGTACCCCAGCGTGAATACATATCCACTAGTAAGGCTTCTACTATCAACATCACCACCGTTATAAGCATCTACATATCAGCTAACCCGTACTAGATTTCACGGGAAGCATAAGGATTTTTCACCGCTTTCATTCGGGTATCTCAAAATCCTTCCACGAACTTCCCCGATGTGCTCTGGGTTAGACATATCTACGACAACTCCCGGCATGTACAATATCAGATGGTGCACACCATAGCATACATAAGACTACCTACTACAGAAGCATAAGGCACCTTATCCATATACTCTAAATCATCTTTAGTCTCAGGTGAATGTTGTCGTGGAAATGGTGAAAATAAGCGACTATGGGTACTTGCGGCTTTGCATCGGCATGTTAAGTCAGCTTGATTACCTTCTTGAGTATTCTTCTTGTGTGTCAATCTTAGAGAACCCGATCTCGATTATTCTCATCCGAAAATTTAGCCATTTCTGCCCTAGGTCGCCCGTATGAATCACAGCTGACAACTCTTTCTTTAACATGTTCACCTTTTTATGATCAGGCTCATGATCAATAACCTCTCATCAACATAAAGTAGATAACATAATCTTTTTTGAACTTCATACTATAGCAGTGGTCGGTCATGACTTACAAAATTCAACCTTTTGGTAAGTTATCAAATGTAATATTCGGCTGCACCGAGCTTGTTCGAGGCGTCTGACTCTTACAGTTTACACAGGCCAATCACTGCCTCAACCTCAAAGCCTTGAGAGGCGCACATGAATAACTCTTTATCTAGATCACCATGTAAGAGCCTTGATTTTATATCCCCGATGAAGAGTGCAGTCATCTACTTCTGATCCCCAAGCGATTTTGATTGTCCTGAGCATTTCTGGGTGAGAATATTTCAATGTAGTCAGGTCGCTTCCCTCTGTTTGGAATCTCTTGACAACCAAACGAGCTTTATAACGTTTTTCTATCTATATGATTGGTGAGCCATTTGTTTGCAATATTCTTCTCGGCTTCTGGCGATGCCCACGACTCACGTCGTGTTTTGGCCAATGGCTCCATCTCTTCGTAACTTCTTTCCTTGATCGCTTCATCACGTTTATGCTTGCCCGACGCAACCGCAGGCTCGCCTGCAGCCAGTTAACGGCGGGGAAAGTTAGTAGGAGAATACGCCAGTTGGTTTTTCTAACACGGATACTTATACGAGACCGGAGTGTATGCCTGCATGTTGATCATGTCGAGGAGCCGATCTCTTCACATTGATCAACGTGATATTATCATCGGACTGCATCGTCTCCCCTCCCATCTGAACCCATCTTTCTAAAGGTGGCATATCGTAAAAGGATGCTTGGGTTGATCTTGGGAGGCAGGGGCATGATCTAAGGCATGCCATTGGAGAACGAGTCATGCCTTCTCACTGCGCATTTAAACTTCCTCGGTATTTCGGTTGTGACTTCTCCTTCACTTCTTTCTCCTCTAACACTTTACGTCTATCTTTGTATAACACTTTGTTCGACTGAACTACATCCTTGCTTGAATGATCTTCCGATTATTCAAATCATAGAACACATATCCCGTCTCGGCGTCATGTAACGATAAAATAATATAGATTTAACTGACATTTCTAGCATTTGCATCGGCTTATGAACATCACGCTAAACAACCAATACTTTTTTTCGGGGAAAATAATTTACCTTCTTAGAACTCCACTTCTCTTGAGGTGCAAATTGAGAGGAGTAGAATCCTACATTTATCAAAAGAAAGCAACGGTGATTGAAATGCACTTGAGCGTTTGGGGTAAACCACGGTGTAACCTCGTACTTAAAACACGTTCATTCGGCGTCACCATTCATCTTCTCGGCCCTATTCCGTTACTGAGGGTGTTCCCGGAATAGTCTTACGCATCCTTATTCCGTTCTCGTACGATATTGTTTGAAATCCCATATCATTTGTATTCACCCGTTGCCGGATCTAAAATACTTCCTCTATTTGTTTCTCGGCCATAGCTCTCCATTTCTTGAGGCTTGTACGTGGTTTATTTTCAGGAAATAAACTGAAACTTTTCTCGTCAGCATCATCAGTAGAGGTTACATAATCACGATGAACCTCCCACAAAACCAACGGGCGCGGTCCCCGAACATACGTGGCCAGACGCTTTCGAAGCCTCTCAGTTTCGGCTCAGCCGGTTTAGCAAAAGCGACATACGCTTCCAACCTGACTCTCCACGGATATGATCATGATTTGAGCTCGGGTATCATTATTTGAAACAAGTAGTTTAAATTACGCTTTCTCATTTCGTATGGCCCGATCGGTTTGTGCCCTGACATCGTCTTCGTCGTCTTCTCGAGCTATCAATAGCAATTTATAGTCATTTGAGAACTCCGGTAAGGTCTGAGTACCTATCTTGAACTTTTCTCAGACTCTGATGCATTTGCACCTCGAGCTACCTTCCGATTGCACTTCACCGAATGTAGTTCGGTAACCATCCCTCGTCTAGGCGACTCCACGAAATCAAGCTCTTACTTTGAGCAGTACATGCCTCGCTTTAGTGATCTCGGTAGAACCATTCGGCTGACTTCAGAGTTCCACATCTCTATACCGTGATCTTGGCCGACTCACACGTTAGCAAGATGAAGCGACCCATAATCTCCAGCCATATAGACGACCCATATCTTGAGTGGGTGTAGTAGCAAACGATGCTCGCAATCAAGAATTAAAAATTTGTCGAGCAATCAGCAGACAAGAGTAGAGCATCCCGTAGTAAATGACAAATTCCACGCCATTTCTTGTTGCCTACCGACTACGGATGCTTGCGTTGCGCTGACATGTGGCGTCTTGCTGGCATCCGGCGCTCGAAGTACGTCGCCGGCTTGACTACTTCTTCCTCTTGACTTTGACCTCCATTTTATTCTTGTCGACACCGCTTTTGTCATAGTTCCTACTTGTCTACGTTCAATCGAACCTTTCTGACTCCGTCATTCTTCCGAACTTCTTTGGGCCAGTCGCTCTTCGACCACGCCCAGGCGCAACTTCTCATTTCCATTGAATTACTCGCGGCGGCTACTCGTGACTCCCATGCTCACGGAAAGATGCTGATAGTATCAGTAACGCCAATTACGTCCTCGAAGTTGACTTTAACTTGTTAGACAACTTAATTTATCAAACTATTGAAATCATTAAGGTGCTACTTGATCGGGTATTCGTTGACATCCTGAGTGAAGCCTTGATTTAACCCATCAACCGTACGCTATTGTTGGCGAATAGTTTCTCATATAACCCGAAAAGCTATCGTCAAACCGCTTTGTTGTGGTCTGTTCCTTCACGTTGGCAACAACGTTTCTAGCTTGCAGATATATTATCTACGAAGACTTGTCCTATACAGCTCGTTCGACTCTTCAATCTCCATATTTGCGGGCTTAAGCCTAAAGGAAACATGAAGGCTTCTTCACAACACAAATAATCCTCGTATTCATCTTGATGCGGTAATCAAACCCCGTAATTTGCTCTACGGCATATGTGTTTACGCCCGTACTTTGCCATTGAATTTCGGATAAAAGCATATCTGAACTCGAGCTTTGACCAAGCTCACGATACGGTGTTGGGAATGAAGCATTATAAGCTAGCGGTATATGACCTTTTTTGGCCTGCAGTGCAATATGCCGAGTAATCTGAATAGACAATAATTGAAAATACGAAAGTAAATAACACGGATCTTTATCTTTGAGTTCCCCCTCAGTGCGTCACATTTGCTGCTGCAGAAATCCAGCTAAGAATGAACTTCATGGCTTGATTGTTACAAGTCTATCAGAAACTAAAGCTGCTCAATTGAGTAATACTTTATAATTTAGTATTCTCAATGACAAATCCTTTACTAGATTTGGAAACTTTAAAATGATATACAAATGATACTAATCAAGTAGAGAACAACTCTATTGAATTTGGAACAAAAATTTTACGAGAGAGAAATTGGAATATTTTAGGATAATGAAATAAATGTGACTAATACATTTATTATTTGACGCCATTGTTCGAGACCCCGCCGAAAGAGACCGCCAGTCTCGGCGGTCTACCGATAACTCGAATGCCGATCCCGGCTATACGGACCGGGCAACAAATTGCGCCGAGACCACGAAAGCCGGTTGCCGAGAGTGCCGATAAGAACACCTCTGAGGCCGGCGCCAGGTTTGCGTCGAGACCGTATTCCGGGACACTCTGCGTCACCGATGAAGTGCCATCCTGCGCGCTAATGACGAAAATGCGCTTGAACTCAACAATATTTATACTGTAAGGGTTCAGGGACAGGTTCATCATTTTGTGAATGATCTTCTTCCGTAGGCTGCTGATTCGCTTTTATCGGGTTTTCAGTTTTATTTCTTTGATCCGGAACATCAGGCTACTAATCGGCTTAATCAGTTGCCTGGGTTAGATAGCTCGATAGTTGATGGCTTGGTGGAAATGATGGAGCACAACCCATACACACATGTACTTCGACGCCTACCTTCTATGGAAGATTCATCTACATATTGTATACACATTAGACCTGATCCAGGACTTGATCTTCGCGTATATAATAGGCCGATATCGTCTGAAGTTGCTGGTATATGGATTGAGGATGGCTGCGAAGGTTCTGGAAGAACATATGAAAGAGAGGTGAGGGTATATGCTCGGTCTGGTCGTATATCGTGCATAACTATTATGGATGTTACGATCCACTTCAATATGTGCTCATGTTCCCATATGGCATGGTTCCATTCCCCTTGTTAATGGAACCTATGATGCTCCAGTCTATACAGCCCCATCTACATCATGGAACTCTGATTCACTGCACTATGACACCTTCGAGGATGTAGTTGCAATCGAGGAAGAAGGTACGTGATATTTTAACTAATACGGAGTATATGTTATAGATTTAATGTTTAGCACAAGATACAAATATTTTTGGCATGGAAATTCCAATTATGCAAATGGTTTTGAATGCCACATGCATGTTTCTTTAAGAACTCAATTGGTGGTTGTCTCAAATTCTTTCTTGTAGTCGTACTTCTTGAGATAAAAATCATAAAGTGATTCAATTTTAAAATGACTCTTTAGTCTTACTTACATGCAACCATTTTGTCACTTGCTAAGAGAGTAATTAACACTATGACATGTTCTAATAATATATATAAAACCGTTGCAAACCATAGGAAAAACATGAATATTGAATGAAGGAAGTATTTGGAGAATAACTGAATAAAAACAATGTTTATAAGTTGAAAATTTAACTTGTTTGGATTCTTGTTGAGGGACTAACAGTTGAGGGTTGCTTTATTTTATTGAAGTCTTTGTTCTTCATGTTGCCATCAAGACCATTTAGTCTACTTGCTATAACATCATGTGGTTATTCTTTTGTTGTAGGTATTCGCAATGGCAATAATTGAGCTGATCAAGCTCAATCCCCCTCGAATCTTTCATCATCCAGCAAGAGAAAGAAAAAATGGTTGTATCGTGTCGTACCTGCTATGCTTTGGGAGGTTGTTGCAACAATATGTGGTTGACATGTATATTAAGTTGGAAACGATGCGGCTTGATTACCTACGGAGACATCAAGATGATCTTCGTACGGAATGCTACCAGGGTTTGCTTGACAGTGTTGTATCGGGTGTTCGCGAGGGTGCAGGTGTAGGTACTCGCGTTTATTTGCCACCATCGTGCATTGGGGGCCCACGTGACATGCGCCATCGGTATTTAGACTCCATGGCTCTGGTGCAAGAATTCGGGAGGCCGGATCTCTTCTTTACTATTACTTGCAACCCGAATTGGCCTGGAATCAGAGAATGCATTCAGCCAAGGGAAGAAGTGCAAAACAGACCTGACTTAGTTGCTCGTGTGTTCAAGGCAAAGTTGTCCGTGCTCCATGACAAGATTATGAAGGGTAGAATATTTGGCGAGGTTTCTTCACTTGTTCATGTAATCGAGTTTCAAAAAAGGGGTTTACCGCATGCCCACTTCCTTGTAATCAACGTTGAATACTCCTGAAGCTTATGATCGTATAGTTTGTGCCGAGCTGCCCGACAAAAATAAGGACCCCTACTTGTACAAGCTGGTTGTGAGGCATATGATGCATGGTCCTTGCGGTGCTCTGAACCCCAAGAACATTTGCATGCGTGAGGGAAAATGCAAGAATCACTATCCTAAGGAATTTGCAGCTAATACTTCTCATGGAAAAGGAAGTTACCCTATTTACCGCAGACGAGATACTGAGGCTGTAGTTCAGGTTAGGGGGAAGCTTCTTGATACTCGTTGGGTTGTACCCTATAACCCAACACTCTTGGCTGAATTTGATTGCCACTTGTGATATAAGAGTCGTGAAGTATCTTTATAAGTATGTCTACAAGGGACATGACAAAGTGGCGTTTCGGATTGCTCCTGAAGGAGAAGGGCAAGATGCTGATGAGATTCGAAATTTTTAGAGGGCACGTTGGGTATCTCCTGTTGAAGCTGTGTGGCGGTTATATGGTTTTCCATTGAACGGTATGTTTCCGGCTGTTTTTCAGCTACAACTTCACTTACCAAATTTCCAGCGAGTACGGTTCGATGGCAGCGATGACCTTGAAAAAAATCATTCGAAATGATTATTAAATATTACCGTAAGAATCAATTAAGGAATACTTTCTGAAATTGTGTAATCACTCATTATACTAATTGTTGACTGGTGTTATAACATTATGGACAGACAACACACGCACATAAATATAACAATACACATATCTAAACACAGGAAAATAAATGACACAAAGGGTAAAAAGACACATAATTGTTAACCCAATACATGAACTCAGACTTCACATCCGGGAGCAAAGCTGAATTTTGTGGAAGAAATTTTATTAACGTAGGTATTGCATGCTGCTTACAGCATTTGCCTGTATGCCTCACATCGCCGCATTCTAGAATCTACCTATACCAAATGACAAAGCTATGGTCGTGCCTACTACAGTTCTTCCCCGACAACGAGATTCCCTCTAACTTCCACACACTCTACTTTTATGTGTCGAAGTGGACAACCAATACTATGCCGAGGTTTATAACACACCTCTACAACCGTATCTATGATATCTTATGTGAGTAAGCTTTGTGGCTTAACCACGCATAACCTAAAAATGTCTACATACCTTCTTCTCGAGTAGCCCAGTCTCTATTTATACATTTCACTGAATAAATATGAAACTTCTTTTGCAAGATATCTTTCAATCAGCCCTCCACAAATGGATTCTTTCCTTAATTAAAGAGATTTATTTGTCGTGAATGTTTTAATTGTCTTTAATCAAAACACGATTCCTTTAGCTTTCATACTTCAAGCAGGCACCCTTTTCACGACATCTTCTTGTATTGATCAACACCCCTAACATGCAGTTCTAAAGTCCACACGTAAACCCTTGAAGTTTCGCCTACTGATGTTCACGACTTTATCGCTTATCGAGTATATAAAATTTATAGTATTTGACAATAAAGACTTGGTCACGTAAAACTTAGCCACTTAACATCAACAAACTCCCTTGGATGAGTTTTTCCGAGCAAATCAAATCAAGCCCAGATTTCTTCAAATACTTAACCGAGTTTGCACAACGGAATCATCCCTACAACATTTTGAAAACTTGCTCGCCGAATATCCAAATTCTATAAAGACTTCGTACGATGTATGTCCTCGCACGTCAAGGCCTTACCTCTGATTACAAATAGATTCATCATAAAAGACGATCTCAATCTTCTTCCGCATTATCTTTCTTTCTTCCATATTTGTCATAAAAAACCCCTAAATGACACCGGTAATTGTCCTCTTTAGGTCAAATACCATAATTTTTTCAAACATATCTCATCTACTTTGTATTATCCCCCTCCCCGGTCCATATTCGCCTCCTCTTCACAAAGGCACATTCTAATGGCATAATTAACAAATAATAGCTTTTGCACACGAAATAGAACAATAAATAAATAATAAACACGAATATCCATCAAAACATCGCGACCACGGTGAGAACTGTTAACATAACACAAACAACCCAAAAATAAAAAGGTTTGTCTTAAAGAGCATTAAACAACACAACAAAGGCCTCCATCAATCTTCCATGATGGTATCGTCATGAACCATCTGCATCATCCTCCTTCCCCTCTCCAGCTTCAAATGCTCAATTTGAGTTGAGTTTTTCAGCCTTCACTTCCAGCCTTGACCTTCTCTCTCATATAGGTGTGCTTATCGGTACTTCGATTCGCCGAAGTTCCTCTTTGTACTCGCATCTTTGTTTCATCAACTTTTGTGATCGCATTTTCTAGGACTTCCTCAGACATCGACTTCTTCAAAATGTGTTAGACGCCGATTCAAATAGAACTCCACATATCATCGTAGATACCTTATGGCTGTCATAATGCGAGTCTAAGTGCTTCGCCACTCTGGGTCGAACATAAACCTTCCAATGCTAAACTCCCCGCCAATACGGTATGCTACAGGTATGCCATAGGCTTAAGAAGCCAGGAGAACGGGCGTGGGCAACTAATTTACTTATGCCACTTTGTGTAACACTCAGATATTTCCCTACTCGCCTAAGCATTTAGTGCTCCTGACCATTTTACCAATAATTCCTAAGTTAACTCACATGCCATGATTTTTTGCCTAATTTTCTCAAACACTTTTCCAAGATCCTCTACAATAGAACCATTTATAAGCAATGTGACAGAAAGTAACCTTTTCTTTCTCACAATCAACCCGCTAATAAAGACCGGTGGAATCACCAAAAGACTTTGGACAGATTGACAATGAACTCTTTAACCAATATAGGGCCAAGAATTGTCACTGGTTCCACATGGGCAAATTTTTCATCATCATAGGATTTCTTTTCACTTTATCGTAGTTTGTTTTTCAAAACTATCCTCCTCTAGAACACATACTTCCATCTTCGCCTCTTTGCATTCCTCCGCATGGAACGCATTCCCTTGTTACAAGATTCGCACATTCTTTGGAATTCTCTTGTTTTGCACTCTAGATCTTTCTTCATTGATCCCGATTTCTCCAGTTGTTCTTTTCTTGGTACGAGTGTTCCGGTTCTTACTGCTCGTAACTCCAACTCGTGAGGATTATTCTTGTTTTTTCTTTGTCTTCCTTTCTTTTGAATTTGAAGCTTCAATTTTTCTCCTTCACCTGCCGGTCAAGTATTTCTTTCGCGAGTATTATTCATGTATTCTCTTCCAGCCTCGGGTCATCGCCATATTTTTTTTTCTAAGAGAACTTCAGAGCTGGCTTTTTGTTTAGGCGGTAAAAGGTACTTTATTGCCTTATGGTAAGCTTCTAGATGAAAAGTAGAGAGACGAGATGCATAAAGCCCTTTTTATGTCGTGGTGTCCTAAGTAGGCCCAACTTATTTCTCTCTCTCCTTCAACTATACTTTTGACCCAATTCTTTTACACCCGATATATCCCAACAAATGTTCACCTTCATTCTGACATTTACCACGACGTGGGTGTATTTCCACTTGACTCTCGTCTCCTCGTTATACAATCCTTCCTTATTTTCTCCGGGCGAATAACAAGTAACAATTTACTGTTTCCTTTCTTTGACTTCCAAGTATGCTGGGATTTCATTTTGTATATTATTAGATGGACGTACACCACTCCTGTTTATTTAACTTGCTCAGATACACCTTGGTTCAAGCATGAAGAGTTATCAAACAAGTGTTCTGACCACTCACTATCACTATCAGATTTCAAATTGATGTCAAGGTATTTTCCTGAAATCTGTGCAACATTACATCTGAAACAATTCCCATCATAAGCTTCGAGAGATCCTGATGTTAGTTCCACCTGTTTTATCATTTGTACCTCGTTTGGCATTTTTTGGGACATAATTTCCTCCTGTGTTTTGGTAAACTCGTACTTTTTTTGCACCAATTGCATCCATCATACATCAATCATCTCCTTCAAATGAGGTATCTCCTCCTTTCGTCTTCTAATCGCTTCTTCCGTGTCTAATTTTTCTCTCCTCTTTTCAAGAATAATATCATCGTGTTTTGAGATCTTGCCTCGAGGCAAGTAATGTCTTCAAATACCAAAGTACATGTTTTCATCCTTTCTTCCTTAGGCAAGTCATGAAATATCCAGATACTCTTCCATTTGTGATTATATTGATCTCACTCTATATTTTAGTGCCCGCTCTTATACTCAATCGAAATTCGCGTAATCACTCATATACCAACTCTCGGATCAAAGCAAGTTATAGCAATGGATAGAAATACACACACACAATATAACAACACAATGTGAAAATAAATGACACAAAGGGTAAAACACACAATTATTAACCCAGTCAAGACGCAACTCGCACCTACATTCGAGAATAAGCTCCAACGGGAAGTTAAGCTTTATTAACGCAGATTTATGCGCGCCTATAAGATAGTACCATATGCCTCATATCCCCCGTATTTTCGCACCTACCCTACCTAATATAAAGCTATAGTCAGGCCTACTATGGGCTTCCTAACAATGAGATTCCCTCTCACTTCCACACTATACTTACACGGTTTGATCTAACACACTAATAGTTGAAACTTCATAAGTCAAAGCACAACCAACACTATGAGGCTTATAATACGCCTCTACAAACTGCATTACACATTCTACGCTGGCAATCTGTGGCTTAACTCCACGCATAACCCTAAAATGTCTACATACCTTCTGAGTAGCCTAGGTCTACATTTCTCAAATTGATTGAACGTGGGCACTTTACACTCTATTTATACATTTCACTGATTAACGTGGCACTTTTGGTAAAGATATCTTCAATCAGTCCTCTACAGCTCAAATTCTTTCCTTAATTAAAGAGATTTATTTGTCGAGAATCTCTTTAATTGTCTTCAATCAAATCACGCGTTCCCTTAGCTTTCACACTTTAAGCACACACCCTTTTTCACAGAACAACTATAAGTACCCATGTAGTTTTCAGACAGTTGAAAAATTGAATTATTATTGTACAAGAGGCAAAGGTAAAAATGAGTTGGAATAATTTGGTAGTAATACTCGGCCATACCTATAGATACCAGAAGTTGCAAGCACATCACATGATTTCCCAAATGCACGACAGACAACAGCGACTTCATCTCCAGGATAGAGTTTTGTGGGATATGGAGATTGGCAAAATGGAATATAGACCTGTAGTCTTAAAGGGACCAAAGAGACAATCAGTAAAGGGTGTTAACGTTGCAGTAGGTAACGGGGCATCTGACTTAATCTTTATAACAGAACCTGATTTCCATGTCACATGCCACGACCTCACCGTATAATTGATCAGCTTGGTAGGCGCACGTTGTCTTGATCACCCCTACATGCAAGCCCTAAAGCCCACACGTAAAACCCTTGAAGGTTTGGCCACCGATGTTCTCGAATTTATTAGTTATCGTGCATATGTGACTTATAGCATTTGGCAATAGAACTTGGTCACAGAAAAACTTAGCCAACTTCTAACATCAACACTTTTCTTGTATAGTTAATTATGATTTTATAGTTGTTAGAGAATTGATTGTATAGTTATTAATCATTTATTCTTTCCTTGTAAAATAGACGAGTGTTAGCTTTAGAATTGGATATGAAAAGGTTTATTCAATAAAATAGACGAGTGTTACCTTAATCATTTACATTTTAAGGTTTTTCCTATACCTACCTCTGCAAATTAAAATGTCAAAAATAATAACTTGAATCTACCAACACTGGTACTCTACATTCTGATACAAAGGCTCATTCAAACAACAAAACCAATTCCAATGGCTTAACCTATATCCAAGATAACTCCTCTATCAAAATAACTTCGTTTTTTTTTTATGGAAACAATTACTCTTAGTGGGCACAATCTGTGTAAATAGTGGTGTGTGGGAGAGGCAAATTAGGTTGTGGAAGTATGTGTTGTGGAAGGCAAAAAATGCAATAGTAATAGCGTGGTTGATGAACTCAATAGATGAAGACACCATCAGCAATTATATGTATTTCACAAAGACGAAAGATATCTGGGATGATTGCAAATTAATGTATTCAGATTTGAAAAACACATCACAAGTTTTTGAAATAAAATCAAAACTTAAAGAAATTAGACAAGGGAACTTATATATTGCAAAATATTGCTCGGATTTGAAGAAGCTAAGGCAGGAAATCGACTTATATATTACAAAATACTACTCAGATTTGATGAACTCAATGTACTGACTGTAATGTCAAGTATAAATAGAAGGTTCAAAAAGAGAGAGTCAATGAATTTCTCATAGAACTCAGCAACGACCTGGGTGAGGCTTGAAGTGGGGTGATGAATCGAAGTCGATTCCCTACCAAGTAATTGGACTCCTCGGAGACAAAATTTGGGCGACCACCGAGGCGACAATTGGAATCGGAGCTGAGGCGGGTGTCATAACTCAGGTGGACCCTGAGGAAACACTGATATGACATTAATTTGTTTATCCCCAATTCCCTTATTATGCATGACCCTCAATTAAATCATTGGGCCAATAATCAATCGATTGAGAAATTGAATAACAATCAGAGGGATAATCACCTAGGATTAGACAACCCTAGGAGGCAAAATCTAGAAAATATGAGTAATCAAAGAGATAATGAGCCGAAATCCCCAAATTCCATGAACCCTAATAGCTACTGTGTTGATAGATTTGGGGGTGGGGCTGATTTTGAGAATCACAGAGAAAATGAGCAAAAATGCCCGACTTCCCTAGACCCTAATCGCGATTGTGTTGATCGATTTCGGGCGGGGGTGATTTTTGTAAAAGTTTTAAATGGGGGAGCCTATTTTTAATTAACGGAAGGCCAAATTAGAATTTTGATAATTTAATATTAAATAATATTTTATATGTTCTTGATTTGGCCCGTAAGTTAGTCTCTATTAGCAAATTGACCCGTGATAACAACTATAGTTGTCGCTTTTTCCGATTCTCAGATCTTCATAATCAAACATCGTGGCACGATCACGCTGCTTGTAGCCTATGCCTTTATTATCTTTCTAATAAAACTTCGAAGTTATAATTCATTTTTATTATCTCGTACTTCTCAATACTCATTCAGTTTTGATTCATGTAATGACTCCGAGCAATATTTTATTACAAGACTATGACTCTGGCCACCGGTGCCTTTTACTTATCTCTAAAAATTATTTCTAAGTTTTTGTCTAAAACATAAATCTTTCAATGTAGATATACGCTTACTAAACACACCCGCATTCAATCTTTACTAAAAAGAGGATATAAACCCACAAGTCCGCTTATCATTCACAATGACTCAAAGTGAGGACCACCCAAAATAACTACATCGAACGGACATCGTGTTCATCACGCTTATCATGATCACACCTGCCTCAATACTGGGTTTATCTCTTAAACACAAAATGCATATTTTTAATGCTTTCAAAAAAATCTAATATGATTAAAACTCACTTTCAAGCTTCTTATTAAAATTCTTTGCCCGATAATGGAATCAATATTTTAACTCCATATTAAATACCTTTTTGAAGAATACGGTATAATACACCGTGAGCTCGTGGTGTATTTAGCGCCCAACAAAACAGTGGTCAGGAACGTAAAAATAGCTACTTATTAGAGGTTGCATGTGCTCTTATGTTTACCATGTAATGCCCCTAAATACATTGGATGTCATCATTACCGCCGTATATTCGATTGATCGATTTCCTAGTCAGACTCTTAATTTTAAAACCCCATTTTCTCTTACTAAAAATACCTATCCCCACCTTTTTTCAAACACCGGCCGAAAAGCTTTGGTTGTACAACATTTGTTCATGTACACCCTAGAGAGATCTAAACTTAATCCTCGCTCAATAAATGTTTTCTACTGGGTACTGCTAGTCGTAAAAGTAATAACAATGCCTCGCGCCTCAAATGATTTTTTACTTCATGATGTAACCTTTAAACCACTCCCTATTTTTCTCGCCTGCGAGAATCATTACAAAGAAACGAAAATTGGCCGCGAGGATTTGATCATGCCAATTAACTCAACCATATAACAAACTTTTCAAAACGAGATTTCTCAAAATGATAAACCCAAGGATGTTAAGATATGATAATGATCGTTATCCCGATACTACTGAAAAAATAATGCTCTCAAATTAATCCTCAAACCGAATCTCCGGGTTTGATGAGAAGAAAACAAATGAAATAATCAGCCGGGTAAATAATCGAGCATGCCAAACACGAACTCCTAACATAGCCAAGAGTCCAACCCGGTGATTTGAATCCATCCGAAATGATCATTTAGGTAACACCGACCCGGACATAGATTATCGTAACTTAGTGTTCAACTTAGTCATTGTATATTACTAAAAGCGGGTTCTCATGATAATTTAAGGGTTATGGTTTGTTGTATCTACTATTAATCGCTATAATAATAAGAATTGGTCAATTATTATTATTATACAACTTACTATTATCTCGAGCCTAAGGTCACACACATACAAGGATTTGAGTTATATTTCTTCATGTATGAAATTAAAGAGAACTATATAATTGAGAAATGTATTTCAATTACAAGTGGTTCTAAGCATTTTATGTAATATTCTATTTAATGAATGTAATCACCAAATAGTTATTTAATTGGTTCGGTAATTTTAGTATTTATCGATAACTTGAAAGATATTGATATCAATCATTACTATTTAATTAGCTTAATTAAATAGTCAACTTCATTAAAGAACTCATTGTACAGTTTTAATCTAACTAATAGAAAGTTAACGAGTCAAGCTTACATTTAACAGTCATGATTCTGCTTAACCTAGCCCTATATATAAGCAAACTTTTGCTTTTCATCATAAGTTTTTGTAAAACTTTTTCACCAAAACTTAGTAGCCGCCCCTTTTACGAAATTCCAAGAATTTTCATGTTTTTCTGATTTTGCTCATCTCATACTAAAGATATTAAGCTTCGATTCAACCTCCCTAAGCAAGTGACTAACTAGAGATATCATGCGATTGATATTACAACAAGGAGCTGGAAGTCAAATTAATGCTAGAATTTGAAGCGTGGATTTTGGTGGAATTTAGTCCGCCGTGACCGTAAGTCCTCCGCTCATATATTTAATTATATGCTTTTTGTATCAATATCGTAATATGCACTTTAAAGATCCCCGGAAGTATGGATTTGTATTTACCATATCCATAGTAATTTTTCTTCAGCTGCATCACGAGCCAAATGCTTGCTTTACATTATTTATTTTATGCTTGCTTTTATGCTTTAATAATTTTTATTTGGATTAATTCTGTTCATATTTAATTGATATATATATGATGAGAATAAATCACCATGTTCTTGATTATTGATTTACACATGTGTTACAAGTTTATGATGATGTACATCATATTTTGTTAATGATTTTGTTTTACAAATTAAAAGGACGATGACCGATTTTGTTTCAAAACAAATAGAAACGTGTTTGGGGCGTGTAAATTTTTGTAAAATTACAAACTAATTTTTTCTGGAACCCAGATAGCACGTAGAAGATCTCCATTAAATTTTATAATTTTTGGATTTTTTAAGTGCCTCAAAACAATTTTGAGATTTTTGGACTGTTTAATTAATAATTAAATATGAAAATTTATTTTAATGAACGACCAGTGGAATTTGTTCAAGAAAATTATGAAGTTTAACGTGTTCGAATTTCATAAATTTTGAAAATTTTAAAGCCTCCAAAAACGATTTTACAAAACGAATTCATTAAATTAAATCAAAACCGAGCAACAGGTATTATTACCATAATCGCCGATCGATTCGCTTACTCCTGCACGGGCCAGACGCAGTCGGATCGGGTGATCGGTACTCAAAATGACGGCCTGACCTACCACCCGCCGAGCCCATTACGACGCGGCGCCCTAATTTTGAAAACCCAATTCTAAATTGTCTCTTATTTTGGTTTCCTAAAATTACGGGACTAGTTATATTTCGTTTTTATTGATTATTTGTCATTTTAATCAACTAATTAATTGTAATTAATTATGTGATGACACCACTAATTTCCTTTATATTATATCTTTTAAATTAATTTAAAAGCGATATAACAATTATGGGTAAATAATTTCACTACTTAATGTATTTAGAATATATTTGTGATGAATATTTTTCTATAATATGTATACGGTTAATAATTATTGGTAATAATTATTAATTGACACGTAAGATGAATTCAGTTTATTAATTAATTTTAATACGTAAATTATTACTGATTAATTAATTTGATAATTACAAACATGCATTTCCAATGCCATTTAAAATATTTATTAAGTTCATTTATGTGATTTAACAAAGTGCCTATATTTTGTAATGGTGATCGAATGGTGCATATGATAATACCATTTATTTATTTTTCGGTTCATGAATCAGAATACAGAAATGAATCTTTCTCGAGTCATATTTCTTGTATTTATTTATTTACTGCTTAACGGCAAGCTCGCAAAGTCGCCTAAGATGGGTTAGTATATAAATATTGCAACAAGCTTAAGATATCAAGATCATTTCACGGTGAAGTATACTGTGGACTCCGTATGATCCGTATACAAAGATAATTAGTGACTATGTTAAGATTGACAAATACTTGTAATAGGTTCTAAGGGCTATATCAAGAGCATCTCTTGAATGTGTGCATTTGATTAATGTATCATTTGATTATAAAAGCAAGATGCATTTAGCAAACGAAACAAAGTAATAATAATCTCACCAATTAAATTTAAGCAAAGCATCAAGTCAATTTTAAAGCTGTGCACCCAACCGCATCAACGGGCACACCGTGACGGGCGGAAGCTGGCAACGCTGCATTTGATATGACAATGGATCATGTTGAAGTGATTTTACCAACGCTGCTGGGCTTTATGATCAATCCGGGGCAACACTTTGGTTTAATTGGTATGCTTAACCGGCTTTCGAGATAATGTTGGGTAGCATCCGAAGAGATGCCTAAAGGACACAAGAAGTTATAGTTTAAGATAATTGGTCAGAACTCACTATTATAATCGGATTCAAAATGTAGCAAGAAGCCGTCAATAATTTGCGACAGTCTCGATACTAATATATTTCGTGAGATTTGCTATTAGGGATTTATTTACAATTCTATTTTGTAAGTGTTTTCAGTACGATAGCTTATTGAGTCTCTGTTATTTATTTACTTATTCTTGTAGAATTAATATGGCTACCACTATCAAGCTTCCTAACTGCTCACAAGACTTGAAAAGGTGTCGAATAACTCTAATTTTGACGAAGGGTCTCGAAACTTGAGAATCATTCTCAAGCAAAGCAGTAGACTTAATACGTATTTAACAACAGTGTTCCCGCAAAACCTACCCATAGTGCCTCCCATCGCAGTGATCCCACAAAAGCACAAGTCCGATGTCATGATGTCCAATGTCTCATGTTTACAATATGGAACCTTCGTTCTTAAATTCAATATGAAAAGGTAAGATGACATATACCGGCAACTTCGAGGAATTATTCAAAAGAAGCTAGAAACGAGAGATATGACACTGTCTGTGCTCTCGTGGACAAGAATATTGGGAACGGATGTGCCGCAAGCCCTCATATCATTAAAATGATTGCCTGGGTCGACGACTCACTGCACCAGTTGTCTCCAAAGAACTGGCCGCTGATTCATCCTCAAGTCTCTTCCGCACAAATTGTCTCGGGCCATGAACTTCAATATACACAAGTTTGCTATCTCTAAACGAACCGCATAAGATGATCACGACGCCGAGACGAACTCCGGTAAGACTAAAACTTTACTCCTTCGCTTGGGTGGTCCAAAACAAGAAGAAATTCAAGAAGAAGAAGAAGTTTGCCGGCAGCATCAAGGGTCTTGTAATCCCAAGATTTCGGGAAAGGGAGGAGCTAGGAAGATGACAAGTGTCATTATTTCATGAACCGGGCTACTGAAGTCGACTGCAAGAGTGAAGTTCAATAGACGATGTGAAAAAGAATTTGTCCACGACCGTCACCCTCATTGTGTATTGTGACATTATCAAGTTTGTACAACTTCTAATTCTACTTGTGGCTAGACACCGTTGTGGTTCCTATTTGTCGAATATGCGTAAAACCCGTCAACAAGTGTAAGACTCGAAGCAGGAAACGGATCTCGCGCGCTGAAACGGCGCGGCGTCATGCCTCATATAAAGAGGGGATCCATTAGTTTAAATTTGCCCACTGCCTCTGTTTTAACTTATTCCTAAGTTTACTATGTACCGCAATTTGCGTGAATATTATTTCTATTTCTGCTTTTGAATAATGATGGTTTTTCATTTTCAATAGATCCCGACGATTTGTGATCACCAGAACGGGGTAGTATTTGCACCGCCTCCTTCAAAATGGTCTATACGCTTTAGACATGATTAATGAGTCATATAACATAAACTTAAACGGAATAAGCCTAACGACTTAAACCAAACATTCCATGGTATCATAGACTAGGGTCACATTAACGAACCTAATCAAGAAACTCCACTCCGCGAATACTGTTTCGATTATGAATCATACGATAAGCGCGAAGTCTTACCTTTCCGGGCAATGACCAAAATGCCTTTCAACGCTTAAATGAAAGGCAAGATTTATTGGGGATCATACACCGATGTGGCGCGCCAATGAACACATCCGCAGTTATGAGGTTATAACTACTTCATTACATTTATCGATGACTACAAGTAGATACGGTTTTCAGGACTGGATGAGACACAAACACGAAGTCCTTTGAGAAATTCAGAGTTCCAAAATGAAGTACAAAACCAATTGAACAAGACAATAAAGATTCTCCGTCCGATAGAGGTGGAGAATATTTGAGTCACGAAGTTCAATACTCATCTTGTAGAGCGCGTATTGTTTCACAACTCACTCAAACAGAACGCCACAAGATAACGGAGCGTGTCCGAAAGGAGAAATCGAACTCTTCTTGACATGGTTCGATCTATGATGAGCCTATCCACCCACTAGCTTAATTCTCTGGGATACATGACTTCTAAGCGCCGGCACTTACCTTAAACAAATGTCCAACCAAGTCAGCAGATAAACTCCCCATGAACTGTGGTTTGGGAAGATTCCCAAGTTGGGTTTTCTCAAGATTTGGGGCTGTGAAGCTTATGTTAAGAGATTAACAAAAGATAAACTGCTTCAAATTCTGATAAATGCTATTTCATAGGATATCCAAGGGAAACAATTGTTACTACTACTAACTTTGATGAAGCTCAAGTCGATGAAGCTCAAGCCGATTTGGTTATCGCATGATCAACGCAGAGGCATCCGACACACCACAAGAATTGAACTTCTCTCATAGAAGACCAGCTCGATCCACGTGAAAGCCTCGCTGGAAATAACCAACCCTAGGAGATCCAACAGGATCGCCACGAATCCGAGCGCTGTACGGTGAAGCTTTCATCATCAGAGCGATTTGAGCCACTTCTTGCCAAAAAGAAGCAACGACAGTGATTTCATTAAATGGCAAATTTCCATGCAACTGAGATGGATTCTATGCACTAAACGCAGGTTTCGTCCTTGCTGGATTTACCAAACGCTCGCCTATTGAATGTAAAATGGGTATTTAAGAAGAAACATGATAAAGACTAAACGCTGATGTTTTCAAAGCTAGACTCAGAATGTAAAGGTTTCAAACAAGTTCACCTGAAATGACCATGACGAAACTTACTCGCCAAAGGGCTACGCTTAAATCCATCCGGATAATCTTTGGCTATTGCATTTCATGACTATGAAATATGGCAAATGGATGTGTTAATCGCTTCCCCGAATGGAAATTTAGAGGAAGATGTGTACACGGTACAACCTCTGTGTTTTACATGTCCTAAAGACTCCAAGCATGTACGTGCTGCAAAAGTCTATTTATGGTCTTAAGCAGCATCCCGCAGTTGAATCTATATGTTTTGATGAATCAATCAAAGAGTTTGGTTTCATCAAGAACGGGCAAGAATTGTGTATACAAGAAGCAAGCTGGGAGTTATGTATCATTCATAGTCCTCAGATGCTTCTATTACTTACTACTGAAACAACGTAGAGTTACTAAACTCACCATGATCGGCCGTGCAAATGTTTCTCAATGAAGGACTTCTAGCGGCTAATAAGATATACTTTGGAATAAAGATCCACCGGATCGGCTCAGAGGGCCGGGATTGACTTTGTCAGATACTTATGTGAATAAGTGCACCGCAAAGGTTCAATACAGTAATTCCAAGAAGCGGTAATCTCCCACGAGACACGGAGTTCAACTCACGCGCATAATGTTGTCCAATTACCAGTGCCGAGATGAATGTAACGAAGGACACCTATGCTTCTGGCCATAGGATCCATCATGTATGCCATGTCAGCGCACTGCACTGATGTGTCTTACGCACTAAGCGTAACCAAGTAGATACCAAAGTTTCAATCCAAAGCGAAAGCCACTGGATCAGCACAAGTGCATCTGAAGTATCCGGTGTTAACTAAAGATGCTTTCTTGGTATATGGTGAGACAGGAGTTAGCAAGTGACAAAGTGCAATAACGACGCCTTTCAAACCGATGCAGACGACTATCGCTCCCAAATCATGTATTTTGTCTCAACGCGACAGCATTCGAGGTTCCAAACAGTACCGCTACGATTCTACCACGTAACTGAAGTACATCGCAGTCAGTCCGAAGCCGCCAGTTAAGCACGTTGATAAAGAAGTTCGCGATCAAACTCGCGCGGTACTCCAGCATCGAGGACCAAAATGAGTCAGTTTTCAGGATTAACACCGGAGCACAAATTGCCTAAGTGAATTTGTTAATATCACAACCAAGCACGCATTCTAAAGCATCACCCGATTGGGGAGACACGCTTTATGTAGGCGACATGTCAAAGCATGTAAAGTAGTAAACAGAGGCCATCTCGTCGACCCCTTCACTAAACCACTAAGTCGCAAAGCACGACGCAGACGCAATAATATAGGTCTTGTATTGCATGCCGCAGTCAAGCAAGTAGGGGTTGCCGGTTTATGTATCTATTTGGTGGTTATGTGAACAAATATTTGAATATTATTATTTGCTTTCTATATTTTAATATATTTTGCTTAAGGCGACTATATGTTTGAATTTAGGATATAACATACATGTATGTATCCTCACTTGAAAGAAAGAACCTTGTAAAGGTCTATGTTTCTTGCAGAGGTACCACGAACCGGTTAATTACACCTTCAAGCCTGTAAACATGATGCCTTCGGGTCGACGCCGTTGGGCTAGTACATGCTACATCATATGACTAACACGGTGTTTTCGATTAGCGATCAAGATTGATCACGTTAGCCTCAGCAGGACTGGGACAATACTGGCCGGTCCGCGACCTAGGGAGCCGGTACGACCGAACGACATAAGATATTGTGATATCTCTGTCCCATGATATTTGTTAGAATTTTAGGTTTGGTCACTCTTAGACCTACGATATATAACTATCTCTGTGGTTATATAAGCTCAGATTTTGACTATTAATTCAACGTCTCGCCTTGCCGATCATAACGGCATATTGTCACACAAAACAGTATAACGATGTATGTCGATATCGAGGGATTTATCCGTCTCGATATACAAGGAAGATCTCAGCCTCTGCCACATTGGTACCGATTGGTTTAAGGGACGCCGTAAATGCTTATTCGCCCATACTTCGAGCAAAGAAAAGTCATATGCTTACGACATACTTATCGTTAGCCTACGATTGTAGATCGCGCGATAAAGAATCAGGAAGTATTCGGCCCAAGGGCAAAAGGGGGAGCGTTTGAAATCAATGAGAATTGATTCCCTTTTATCGCGTCTGCCAAGGAGCACTAGGTATCAATTCATTTACCGGGTCAAGTTAAACGCGGAGCCACCGGAACTTTAGTGTTCTCAATTTTAGTAAAATTGTGATATTACTTGTGCTGGGTTCTCAAGGATAATTTAAGGGGTTATGAGCGATTTATAGATCTTACTATTAATCGTTATAATAATAGTAATTGGTCAATTATTATTATTATACAAACTTTACTATTATCTGAGCCTGTAAGCGTCACACACATACAAGGACGCTGGAAGTTATATTTCATGTATGAAATTAAAGAGAACTATATAATTGAAATGTATTTCTCATTCATGCGGTTCTACATTTTATGTAGAATATCGACGAATAGAATCAATTAAATAGTTATTTAATTGTTCGGTGCAATTTAGTATTTATCGATAACTTGAAAGATTATTGATATCGGGACTCATTACTATTTAATTAGCTTAATTAAATAGTTCAACTTCATTAGCAACTCAATAGTGTCTTAACGAACTAATAGAGTTAACGAGTCAAGCTAATATTTAATTGCCGCTTATCGGGCTTGCTTTTAACGTAGTCTCTATAAGCAAACTTTAGGGTTTTTCATCATAAGTTTTGTAAAACTTTTTCACCAAAAACCCTAAGAGCTCTTCGCCGAACAAATTCTCCCAAGAATTTTGGGGTTTTTCCGATTTGTTCATCCTTGTTTACTAGCATAGATTAGTTCTTGATTCAACCTCCCGGTGTGGACTAACTAGATATCATGCGATTGATATTACAACAGCGAAATTGAGGGAGTTTCAAATTCACGCCAGAATTCGTAAGCCGCGCGGATTTGGTGGAATTTACTCCACAGACCGTAAGTCCTCTGCTCATATTTAATTATATGTGTTTTGTATTGAATAATGTAGTATGCACTTTAAAGATCCCCGAACTATGGATTGTGATTTATACTATATATCCATAGTAATTTTTCTTCATCAACAAATGCAATGAATGGAAAGCTAAATGTACAAAGCTCGCTCAGGGACAAAAGCGTACACTGTATTACATACGGGATCGGACCAATGTAGACTTTCGCCCCAAGTTGCAAATTGAACATGTTAGATCTTACTATCTAAAGCAAATTAATCTCGACGGGAACTTCACGAGTTACATTAAAAACGCATCTCGAATTGATGATTGAAGAAGAAGTCTTCAACCTGTGATTCGAAAGTAGAACCAATCAAGTTTTCAATTACAAAATCTCTGCTGCCTAAAAAACAACATACCCAGTACTGTCCAATAAATTTCTGCTGCAAGCTTAAAACCCGCTTGATACAAATGTCGGGCCATCAGCGATGTTTATGTTGATGATATTACTGCTATACGTGATTTAATATAGAAGAAATAAAAAACATAAAGCAAACGACGGGCAAAATAAATAAGTAAGATATTTGAGGACGCTGAGGTATTTTCTAGAAACGGAGATCGCACGTCGAACAGTGAATTTCAAAGATCACGTAGAAATATATACCGGACCTCGCTAAAGAGACAGTATGTCGGATTGTAGAGCAAAGTAGTACTCTAGCCGCAATACTGGAACGAAGACCGTGACGTCATGAGAACCAAAGGAGATATCATCATATCACAGTTAATGTGAAAATTAATATACCTCTCACACATAAGCAGCAAATATTGCATTTGTAGCTAGTCTCGCGAGCCAAGTATACGACAAAGAACGCCAAGGCCAATTGACAGAAGATACATAATATTGAAAGATTCAAAACAAAGCAACTGTGAAAGTGGGTTATTCTTCTAAGATTAAGATACAACAATAAAATCTTTCATAGATGTCGATCAAGTATGATAAGTTGACGATGTAAGGTCAAGATCCAGAGACAGACACTTGTAATGGGGAAACTCGTTGCTGGAGGAACAAAAAATAGATCAAGGTAGCTCGAAACAACACAAGGTAATATCGAAGCCATGTCTCATGGAGTTCAAGTATAATTGGGTAAAAGAATATTTGAAGAACTCAAGATAATAAATACTTAACCAATCCAATTTTATTGTGACAATCAAGTACTATCAACATCGCGACATCATCCAAAGACAACATGACCTGACTAAACATGGAGGATATGTTTTTATAAAAGACAAGACACTGAACATTATCAAATAATGCATGTGCCTACCGACAACACTGGGCGCACGCCCCATGGAAGGACTCACGAAGAAGCGCCCGCCCACTAACGGTGTTGTGCTCTGACTACTCAACATCTATCATTCAACTTTGGCGAAAGATTAATATTACCATTAATCAATTAAGGAATACTTTCCTTGTATAAAATATTTTAATTTTACAACTGTTAGAGAATTGATTGTATAATTATTACTCATTTATTCTTTCCTTGTAAAATATCCGAGTGTTAGCTTTAGAATTGTATAAATATGCAAAGGCAAATTCAATAAAATACACAAGTGATATTTTTTACATGATTCTCTGTTTTTCACAATGATAAGTTTAAGAGGACTATACTTAACGGAGTTTTTCATATGAATTCGAGGGATCTTGAAGCACAAAGGTTTAAAATGTTATTACAAAGAATTCCCAAATATTTTTTCAGGGACATGGGAAAACATGTGTGGTGGAGAAGAAAGCATTGCTCGGTTATTGATCACCTGGCAAACTGTTAATCTGTAAGCAGGATGAACTATATTATCTTAGGCTCTTTTTGTTGAATGTGCGTTGTCCAACATCATTTGACTATTACATAATTTGCGGAACTTATATAGAATCAGCATAAATTAACGGGGTTCTTGCACCAGGATGATGATGTTGATCGGTCAATGGAAGAAGCTTCAATGTATCAGATGCCTCCATCACTACGACGCCTATTTGCAACTCTATTATACTATTGCAAGCCATCCGATCCTAAGGGATTATTTGAGAAATTTTATGCTGAAATGGCTTATGATTTTAGGCAGTCACAGGAATTTGGTTTCAAATGGGACAACATGAAATTCTTCGGAAATGTACTGAGGGGTATTAATTGTACGCTGGAGTCCCTTGGAAAGATTATCAACGATTATCGAATTATTGAGACCGATTTACATGGAATGATTCTTGAACATTGACTCAGAAATAATGGCAGAGCGTGGTGTCCCAATACCGGATTCTGACCTTCATGCATTGCATCAATTGAATATTCAACAGAAAAAGCTTTCAATACGCTATTTTCTGTTGCAGTGAGCGGAGGAGGTGGAGCTTTCTTTGTAGATGGCCCAGGGGGGACTGGTAAGAGTTTTCTTTATAGAGTACTACTTGCACATATACGGTCTTTGGGGAAGATTGCTATCGTTGTTGCAACATCTGGCATAACAGCTTCTGCATTTCCTGGAGGTCGAACTGCTCACTCGCGCTTCAAAATACCAATCACTGTTGTGAAAGGTGTTCGCTGCCAGATGTCAGTTCAGAGCAGTGAGGCTCATTTGATGAAATGTGAAACCATAATTATATGGGATGAGGCTCCAATGGCTGATAAGTGTATCATCGAAGCAGTTGATAAGCTTATGCAAGAACTATGTGGCAACCGGATGTTGTTTGGTGGAAAGTTGATTGTCTTTGGTGGTGATTTTAGATAGGTTCTTCCAGTTGTTAAAGGTGGCAATCGAGAGGAGCAGGTTGGAGCAAGTCTCATAAGCTCCACACTGTGGCAGCATTTTACTCGTATTACTCTAACTGAAAATATGAGAGCCCTGGATGATCCTGCGTTTATCGATTTCTTAATGAAAATAGGAGATGGCGATGAACCAACTAATGATGTCGGTGAGGTTGCTATACCAAGTCCCAGGGTCATTCCTTTTACCACTTTGTCATCGTCACTGGATCTGTTAGTGTCTTATGTGTACCCAGACTTGGAATGCTTCAGGATTTGACCTTTTGACATGATGAAGCGTGCAATTTTGTCTCCGAAGAACGAATTTGTTGATGATATCAATTCCATGTTGATCCAGCATATGCCTGGAGAGGCATTAGTGTACATAAGTGATGACCTTGCCAATAATGTTAACAATCAGGGATATTATATTGATTATCTGAACACTTTGGAACCTAAAGGACTGCCTCAACATAGGTTGGTCCTAAAATAAAATTGCCCGATTGTTCTACTTCGTAATATTAACCCCATTGATGGACTCTGCAATGGTACGCGGCTGATATGTAAAATTCTCCGGCCAAATGTAATCGGCGCAATTATTGCAACTGGCCAATTTGTGGGTAAACTTGTTTGGATACCGCGGATCCCCTTGGCACCTAATCCTGCAGATAATAAGTATTTGATTCCATTTGTTAGGCGCCAGATTCCGATTCGTCTATGTTTTGCCATGACCATCAATAAGGCACAGGGACAGACACTTGATTTTGTTGGAATATACCTAAAGCAGCCTGTATTTTCGCATGGACAGTTATACGTTGCATTGTCTCGTGCAAGGAAGGGAGCTAATGTGAAGCTTCTTATTGTCCCACCAACATGAGGCAGGATATCGTATATAGAAAGTGCTGGCAGGGGGCAATGGGAAGGAGGGATGTGATTAATGATTACAGTCTCTATGCATGTTTTCGTGTCTTCCTTTTTTCTGGCAAAATGATATATTCCCATATCTTATATATTTAATTACGAATACATATAATTTTTAGAAAAATATAGCTAAAAGCAAATCGTCTTTGCTTGGCGTGAGATGTTGGATAAAGTTTTTACACAACGAGAGTACAGCTATTTTCTTGATTGATGCAGCCCGATGGCTCGAAGGGGTACTCGATATCATGCTTCGTCCAAGTGTTAAAAGCGTATGGCTTGGTGTTTCCTTTGCCGAAGATATTATTTCGTAAAGATTCGCGTCATCAAAAACGGTGTCCTTCAAATTTGTTAAGATTCGATTTGAGAAGTTCTTGCTTGAATAAAGGAGACTTTGTGATTAAATTAGAAGATCCTAAGTTTTTCAATTAAAGATATTCATTGAATATCAAGTTTTTGAAGTATGGAAAGTATTGATGGTCGGTTGGGACTCGTGTATTAAGAAGATTTTATTACAAATAAAATACTTTACTTATTGAAGACCGAAGCCCTAATGTGTCTTACACTATATAAGGAGCTCAAACACAAGCTATGAAGTGTGCCTCATATTTATTATTCATCGAGAGTTTAGTGTAGGCTATTTGTGTTAAGAAGAATTCTCTAAACTAATGTACGATTGATTATGACACTTTTTATAACAATCATTGAGAGCTTGAGTTTGATTGGAATATTGTAAGTCGAACATTGGGAGGTATTTGACATGAAGGATAGAAGTTAGGGGGGGCTAGACTTTCTAGCTTATTTGGAGTAGAGTGGGTCATAAAGAAAATGGAGTATTCGTATAAGTCCTTTCTTGTAATCATTACTAAAGCGATTGTAGGCGCCCCCGGTGGAACACTCACGTTGGCCTTGAACTAGTTACCATGCTCATTGTGTCATTTACTCTATTTCACGTGCTTAATTTTTTGTATTATTCTTACCAGCGTCTTTGTTAGAATCCTCTTGAGAGTAAACTATAGGAGTAGTTCCATTTTGATTGGTATCGGAGAACTCATTTATATAGAGAGTGAGGTCTAGGTGAACTTAATATGCGGAATCAAAGAAGGAGGCTCACAGTACTCAGTCTCCCATTTTTCCTTGATAGGATAAATTATTCCTCTTTGGAAAGTCAAGATAATTTGCATTCTTGAGGTCGGTAGATACAAAGACTTGGAAAGGCATTGCTCGTAGCGAGAAAGGCGATGGAATCATCCTAGGAAGCAATGACCACCCAATACGTATGCTATGGTTGATGTTGAGGATTTCAAATTGAGTAGCTCTTATGCGGTTGCTAAAGCATGAGATTCTGAAACTATCTAGAAGAGTACTTAGAGTAAGAATGTCCAGACTACAATAATTGACTGAATAGGAGGCGCTAAGAATGGAGTAAGATGAGGCGATTACTACTTACAACTCAAAATTAAAGAGCGTTGCAAATGAGTCCTTTGCACTAGATTATGAGTAATGAAAAACTAGTCAAAAAGTACTAAGAACTCTCTTCCAAGATTTGCACACAAGGACACAACCCATCCAGAGGAAGCCACTTGAGGATCTAACAACCATGAGAATTGATGAATTGATAGGGAAATCTCACTGAATTTTGAGATGATATTTGAATCTTCCGCAGGTCAAACAAGAACAAAGGAATATCTTTAAAACAAAGTTGTGAAGATGAAGATGGGGAAGATCTTCTTGAGACAAGGCCTTCTTGAAAGAACTTGATAAAACTACGAGCGTTTGACGAGAAACTAGTATTTCGGTGGTAAGAATCTTGAAGTGTCAATGACAAACTAATTGAGAAAGCGTGGAAAAACTCCAAATTTGGGGGGATCAAACAATGTGCAATCAAAAACAAAGGAAAAGGATGCGATGCGAATGTGAAGAGGCACTGGTGGCATTCAAGAGTGGAATGTCCTAATTATGTCAAGCAATCCAAAAGATACTACACCACTCTATTAGATGATGACTAATAAAGATGAAAGAATTGCCAATATCAGCAACTTTGTTGCCTTCACATCAAGATCTCCCAGCGAGAGACACGTCGATCAGGCGGTATGGATCATCCCTCGCTTGACATTAGCGATGAAGAAGAAGAACATCGGCGAAGCGATGGCCAACTATCGGATGTTGTTTATAAAGTGGTCAACCCTAACCTAGGCACACACTATAGGAGAAGCTGAGCACATAGTGAACTTATGCAAAAGAATCGAGAAATTAACCAGTGGTTAAGGAACAAATATTTGAGATTTGTATTCTTGAAAAAAGTTCGGGGACATGATCAAGGGTATCAAGATGATGAACTCAAGCACAAGCGTCTTGGATGAGATCCTTTTGCAAGGAAAGCGAAGTGGGGATAACACGAGATTGGATTCTCGAAAATTGCAAGAAAGGATGGGATTACCAATAAGAAAGTGGTTGCGGTTAGTTGGAACAAAAAGCTTGAGCGAGAACTTGAAAGGAAGATCACTTGGAAGTGCTACCAGCGTAGGAAGAAGGGACATATAGCTCCTTATTGCTACAAAATCTATCGTCAAGGGAGGAACAAATACTCTCAACCTAAATTACAGGTGGGTAAAAGGGCTTTGTGGTAACTCATGGTTTTACTTCTCTCTAAAAAGAAAACGGCCTAGGCAGAGATGGTAGTTTGACAATGGGTGCTTTCAAAGATACATGGTGAGAATAACTCATACTTGTCCAAAATAGAAAGTCAAAAGTGACTTTTGTTACTTTGTAATTGGAAAAAAAGAGTAGAATCATTGGCAAAGGGTTGTTGAGTGTTGAGGGCGCCAAAATTAGAAGATGTGTTACGTGTTGAAGGTCAACATCAAATCTTATCAATAGTTAGTTATATGACAATGGTATAAAGATTTCTTCGGCCAAAGAAGGAAATGTTTTTGTGAACAATTTCAATGATCGACTCGTCGTACGGCCAGATCATCGACAATTGTATCTATGGACTCCACAAAGAGCAACATCCGTGAGAATTCAAGAAGATGTTGAATTATGGAACAAAAAGAAAAACTTAGTCACACCAATTATAAGATATCCAACAAATGATAGATAAAAGTTGTATGCGTGATCTACCAAATCTAGTGATAAAAGAAACTACACAATGAGGGAATGTCAGTGGGCAAGCAGGACAAAGTGTCCATGGCATTGCATAATAGGTGGTTACATGAGTGGAGGCTTCTACATGGACCTAATGGGGTCAATGCAGGTTGAGAGCATTGGAGGAAATAAGTATGTTTATGTATGTGTTGACGATTTTTCAAAATAGACGTGGGTCGAATTCATTAGAGAGAACTCTGACACGTTTGAGGTGTTGAAACAATTGGCCATCTAGATTCAGAGAAAAAAAAGTGGCTTGTCGTTACCATGCAGTGACCATAGGAAAAAATTTGAGAACTCAAATATTATGAGTTTTTGCGGTGGAGAATGTATCAAACATGAATACGCCCTTATCACTCCACAATGAGATAGGATGGATTGAGAAAAGGAAAAACTCGCTTCGAGGAGATGGCTCGAAGGATTTTCTATGATATACTTGGATAAACTTATTCAAATATTCATAACGAGGATCGAATTTAATTATTATAATGTCAAATCCTATAACATATTATACAATATGAATACAAGAATACTTACGATTATAGCGAGAATATGAACAATTTCTTTCATGAAGACTCAAAGGATCGGATTTAATTATTATAATGTGAGATCTATAACATATTATCTGATATGAATACAAGAATACTTACGATTGCAGCAGAATATGAACAATTTCTTTCATGAAGCCTCATTTGAATTTCAATTTATCTAGCACCACAATAGGAAATGCCTCTAGTCGATCCACACCAGGAGGGATTGAATCCATCACTAGGAGGTGTTGAATCCAACACTTGAGTTTGCTAGAATACGTGAGAGATTAGATGAAAGAATCGAAACAAAACTTTCAAGTCTTGCACTTAATTCAACTAACTAGTAAATTAATTGGGTTTGCCTAATTTATATCTTACATTATTATTAAAATTCTCAATTGAGAATATTAGTTGATTACAATCAACTCTCAATTTAGCAAAAGTCTTGTTTAATTTCATACATGAAATATAACTCAGCTTATCCCATTTGTAATATTGTGTGACGCCAGCCTCGAATAATAGAAGCAGTATAATAATATAATTGACCATTATTATTATTACAACATTATGCATGGGATCTAGCAATCTAAGTATAATTCTTGGTATCATGAGAACCCAACTAGTAATTACAATTACTATTGAATGTTCTATTTATGTAATCACATTAGCTAAACTAGTAAATTGAATTATTACAACGGTTGTCTGACGGGCATAATAAATGAAACCAATAACTATTGATTTCCAACACTCCCACTTGTCCTTGGACTATTACTTTACAATTCCTTTGTCTCGCGATCTCTAGTCACATGCTAACCATAAGAAGTGTGTCATGAAACACACGGCTTTCTGCTCCAACTATGAATCATCTTGCCCGATAAATCGGCAGAAGCGTCAGTGCGGCATAATCAGTCTCTTGACACTCCGAGAGGCATGAGATCTACCTTGTATATTAGGATGGACAATCCTATAATATATCAACATCCTAACATTATACTTCGTGTTACCTAACATATGTCGTATGATCCTTGCTTAGAGACGGACATTGACATAGTCAAAGCCTGTAACTCAAAATAAGCATAGATGATAATATCATGAGTCTAGAATTGCTAAACTTCAGCAGGTTCTAAATAAAATTCATAGGACACAGATATACATATCTTCTATAATTTTGCGGCCCAGTCGAGCCGGCTCCTCGGAGTTATACAAACTGACAACCCATAAGATTGATTAAATTCTGGCTTTCATGATCCGAAAATTGATCATCAATCAATCACTATGTTGGTCATCAAATGCTAGTTGCCCCAAAACCATCAACATCTGACCAGGAAAAATGACTATCTTATGTTTCTAGACTTGAAGGTTCCTCTTATCAGCAGCTCCTGATTGCCTCTCAAGCTGGCCGACTTGCCTTAGGATTTATTATTTCAAACATTAGGTGGAATAAATGGTTACATGAATGAATTACACATCAATTGTGATACGTGATTTGTAAAGGCAAGAACTACCTTGTTTAAATCAATTGCTTAACTTATTTCGAGGCTTCAGCTGAACTAGCTCAGCTAAGCCTTGCATCGTTCGGTTTCTTCTTTGATCTATAAAAGGTAAATTTGATTCAATCACAAAGAGATATCGACTTCAAGATGCTCGCTTAAGTCTACGTGGATCCTTTAAGCTTGCATGAACTAGCTCCACTAAAGCTACTTACAAGAAGTAGTGTTTATATCCATACGCTGGAATGCCGACCATGGAATCGGCGATGAAATTTGAATTGTATCCCGATAAGTCATATCTGGCTGGGCAAAATGGGTTTAAGCCTTTTTGCATGGCTTCTTATGAAACTACGGACATTACCATATGGGTCAGTTTCTTCTCAAATACCCACTCACACTCGTGGTCAACCCGGTAGTCCAAGTGTAACAAGGACAAGACCTCGTTTTGGTATATATAAAGACTATCTCAGATTTTATGGCAGTTAGCCATTTCTCGGGTTAACTAATCGGGTAGGTTTACAACACAACTAAAAGTGTGTTAAAACATATCTATCTTATTAAATGCATATTCTTTAACAACATTACCAACAATACAAATTGGTAGTCAGAGTTGTATCACGAGGATTCAAGCTTCTTAGTTTACTCTCGGTATACTTGGCTGACCTCATTAATGAATTTCTTCTTAATAGTGTTCCATGCGAAAATTGTCCATGGCACTATTCTCAAATTCGGTTCAGTGAAGATCAACAAGTCTCCATTTCATGTAGCTATGCTTACACCATTCTCTTAAAGTTACTGGCGTATTTTGAATCGTGATTATCTTTAGTAAAACCTGATTCTAATACGGGAATCGTGCTATGCAGTAATTCGTGATGTCTGCGACACATGATCACGACAAGGCATACATGATGTGGAAGTTCACATCTCAAAGGAGAATACGTGTCATACTATGGAATCGGCGATGGCTAAGATTATCCACGATGATGGATTACTGACATTGTTTAAGTAAATTGATCCATGTAATAAATTTAGACCACTCTCACTTTCATGAGGTCACTTACTTGTGGGAACGGACCTACAATAGGATTTCCTTGTAAATAAGAGAATCTATCTATCATAGAATTTAATCTATCATAGATTTTATTCACCTCGAAGCTTCATGAAGTATTATAGCTTAACAAACAAATGTCATCTAAGCATATGTATATCTCGCGAATATATAGCATATGTCATATAATACCGACCCATAGTAATATTGTGTGTGATATGTTTGATATACGATATTATTAGTACTACTTTCATTACCACCAAGATGCATCTTCTTTAGGAATCTCTCTCATAGAACTCCAATGTTAAACATGAAGCTGGGGTAATTCTAGGATGGGTGACCTTTGGGAAGCTTCTCGGTGAGCACGTGAGTAGGGACAAAGCGTGTTAGGAAGGAGCTTCGTGGTGGTTTGTGAGCTAGTCCCATCAAATCCCGAATAATGCCACAGGCCAGTGCGCGGGCAGGCGTTACATCACATATATGTGTCGGGCTCACAAATGTCACAAGGATCCAATCTACTATTATACTTTCAAGGTTGTATGAGAGTTCTTTGGTACTCGATAGTAAAACATTATGTGCGGTTGTGCTCCAGCCCCAACAACTAAAGACTCAAAGGTTCATCTTCCTCTTGACCTTTTGATTCCAATCGAAATATCCGAGATAAGAAGATTCCAACTCCATTATCTTTTTGTATCTCAAAGGTTGCAACTTGGATCTTGGTAGGATAATAGATTTCCTTCTTGTTCTCGTTTGAGATGTGAACTTCCAATAACAATGTCAGTATCCGTCATCACTAATCATTACTTAGGAACATTTTTGGATCACTTGCTTAAACACATATTCACCGATGGTAGATTGATCAATGGGGAAAAATTTGAAGAGACATGTGCATAGCCAACCAATGAATACGTTCAACATGAGGTGAAACCAAATGTTTGATTTATTTATGGTTGTATGTTCATTTAATGGAAACATGTTTCTTATACGATGAATCACGATCTAAAAGGTAAATTGAGCCGAGTTATGTACTTAAGTCATGCTTATTCCAATATCTATTTCACTTAAATGATATCAGATTATTTATTGGGCCATGGCTTATTTATATCATCATTTGTCTGCTGCGTTGGCGTTAGCGATGTATCGAGAATTCGCATAATATTCTGATATAATTGAAAGGAGTTCTAACAACTTTGGATTAGTATCTCTAGACCCTTGAATACATTCAAGTCTTATATTTACTTCACTCTCTATACTTCTGTGAAGATAATGCCTTAAATACAATAAATAGTAATTCTATAGTAGATGGAAATAAACCACGGTTTTCTTCGGTTATATACATGATGACATAATCACCGACATTAGACCCCGATGTTAAATTGTGTGTCTACTTGATGGCATAACATTAACTTGTCCATGCGAGACATTTCAAAGTTTGTTTGTCAATCATAACTTTCTTGAGTTATCTCACGGAGTTGAATATGAATAAATTTATTTTAAAGGTAAGTGCGTAACTTTGATATGTGAATTTATTCCGTTCGTCTGTGTTTAACTATATTAACACAATTCTTATTTGTATCGTGACTAATTGTACACATCTAGGTAGAATGAAAATTATTTTGATATACAAAATTGAAAGATTTTATCCATTGTGTTTTAACTTCATTAAACATAATTCTTTACTAAAGTATCTTATCAAGTCGCTTTTAAGACCGAATGATGTTTAGATTCCTTGGATAATACATTACTTTCATGTCAATGATGTAATTTCAAAACTTGATAGTATTTATATGATCCTCACATACTCTTATCAATTATGATGTATCATTCAATGACATATTCTCGATCAACTTGTATGTGAACATACAAACTAAACCAAGATGCTTGAACCTCCCACTAAGTCTAGTGAGAGTTGACTCGATTGCTCCTTTGCCGAGATTGAACTAAGTCTTGTTAAAGTCCTCATTTTAAAGTCCTTTCAATTGAATTTTGTTGTTCAAAATATCATGTCCTTTAAGAAGAAGAATATAATAACATTCCTCTAATTAAATTGCGATAGATGGAAATATATAGGCGTCCATATTAAATATGACATCCTTACTCGTATAGGTCAAAAGAAAACAATTTCAAATTCTGACCATTCATGGAGGATTTAAAGCTGTCTTTATTATAATGTAGTCACCTAACATTACACAAGAGCTCAATTATCTTTCTTTATACCTTGTTTCCGGCTACTACTATACTTGGCTCATAATCATGATTTAAACCATGTGAGTCAAAATAGTGTCCAAGACACTGGCAGTTTAGCCACAATGTTGAGATATGAGGTTTTATCGAGCCTGCGCTACTATTTCTCAAGTGTTGTTAAATATCCTTCTTTTGGTGTATAATGTTTGAAATAGTGGAAGTTAATCATTAACTTCAACTCAACTTTAAAAGCGATTGTGCAAACTAAATCAACAATATTGCTTGTATGGTTATACAAAGCCTGAAGCTTATACTTAAATCCTTGATTTATGAACAAAGTTCATCTTGTTGATGAAACTAAATACCAATGACATGTTTTGAAATGTACATCTGAGAACATTCGAATCGTTCAATAGTGTTCTCATTTAGTTATAAAAAGAGATTAAACCAATTATTTAAAACATATAGTGGCTAAGTAATATAACATATTAGTCTTAGTAGCATAAATCACCTTCGATTGAGATCAAATTTAATTATCTCTCAATTATATCACATGGCGTTGTTAACTTGAACCTAAGTTCGAGATGCGTGTCCATATAGTTAAATCAAGTTTCAAAATATTTTTGATATTGATACTTGTCCTTTATTATTACATAGCCATCTTGATAGCTTATGAAGAAAATGTGTTTAGCATTTATGACTATTATATTACCATAAGTTTATGGATTTCTCCTTAACTTATTTTATTTCACATAATGAAGTTATGTTTTAATTGTCAATTAACGGTGAATAAAGCAGGGTAAATTTAATTGTGCCCGATCGCCAAAAGGAAATATGAATTCATAGATAGTGCGGGTTCAACGTCTAACATATTACAAATAAATTGTAAATAGTATCAAGGTCCGTTATTAGTTTGGAATCCCAAGCGGCAATACTTTATTTTGAATCCTAACACTTGATACAATAACGATTGTGTACATGACATAACTCTTGGGTCACTAACACTCTAATAGGATGCTGCAGGAGTATCACCCGAAACCCACAATGTTAGTGGAAATCACCTGTTAAGCTACCAATTAAACCAATACGCTATTTTGAATGATCATATGAAAGAGCTGTGTCAAATCAACTTTCAAACATGATCATTATCCTTACTATCCGACACTTGTACACACCGTGGCGGTGTGTCAGGTAAGCGTGATAAATTCCTAACTTTAAAATTGTCTTGATATTTTGTTTTTAAATTTAATGGGTCAAAGAGATTAATATTATTTGATTATTATTTAACATGTATAATAGCATACTTTCGAGTAATATGCACATCATGAAAAATAAAATGAAATAATACACATTAGAATATATGATATGATCCTAAAATAAAATAGGCCTATTACAACATTTTACAAAGTGTGAGCTTTTAACATAAGGCCCTATTTCAGCATTTTACAAAATGCTGATGCTGTCTTGACTTACGAGAAAACTTTTGAGTTTGCCCCGAATGTCATCACTGGTGACATCATCTTGATACTTCTATAATGGTACATTTATTTACTAACTTAATGAGGCAATCTGGCATCTTTGTGGTAAAAATAAAATAAATAAATAAAATAAATAAATAAACTCAGTACGGTAAGTTTACAACTAAATAAATGGTTAAGCGTAAGTATTTAAATAAAATACAAAACTAGGTTATATCAATATATCCCACTTTCCATTCTGTTCCATTATATATATATGCAGAAACTAAATCACATAGCATGAATTTAATAAATATACATTAAAAGAAAAGAAAGAATTAATCATCACGATCAATAAATATCCATGCAAAATATATAATCAAAATTAATTGATATATATATATATATATATTATATATATATAATGTATCAATAATTATTTTATGCATATATAACAATATAAATACTTACAAGTAATTATATTTATTATATATTCAATAACTGAATAATTATTATATTTAATATCGCTTTTAATAAATAAATAACTAAAAAGGTTAATTATTAAGATGAATAATCAATTAAGAAATAAAATCATCTTAAATTGGGTAATTACAATTATCATAATTTGGCCACACTTGATATATATTCATAAAGCCGGGAATTGAATTTACCATTATTTTAAAAACCTAAAAGTAGGGTTTAAAATGAATTAGGGCTTTTGTAAAACCCTAACCCGCTTCGAGCGACCACGAATGGAGCCCGGCGAAGTGAACACCAGCCAGCAAAGCGCCACCACCTCACAGAGAGTTAGCACAAAGACTACTTGGAACACCCCAGGTGGCGGGCGTGCCAGCAGCTTGTGCGTGCGGGCGTGTTCGTTTATATTAATTAATTCGGGTTCATTTTAAACCAATCTTTTGCAAAAGAAATTGTTGTTTTGAGGGTTTAACTACTCAACAAATTGGATTTTTCACAGGAAGCGTTTTCACAATATTCTCAAAATTATACAATTGGAATTTCTGAATAATATATTCTGGAGTGGTATGCAATTTCTCATTATTAAAACTTTATAATTTCAAAAAAATATAATAAATACTTAAAAAATTCAACAAATTCCAGATTTTGAAAGAGGTGTTTTCTATAACATAAAGTTTTTGTAAACATTATTCATAGTTGAAAACTTTGAGATTAAGCCTTTTAAATACAAATGATTTTTAATTAACTAATTAAAAATAATTTTAAACCCTTTTAAAATCAGCAAACAATTATACTAATCATCAAACACCAAAATATGCAATTTGCGATGTAATTGAACATATGAGCAGCATCCAGAGAAAATACATAGCACAAATTTCCTTAATATATATTTATTTTATACATAATATATAAACATAGAATTTGATATAAATTCATAAAATATGAATTATAAAATACTAGATGGAAGCATTAAACAAATTAAACACATTGTGACACCCTTTGAAGGATTTTCTATGATAGAACTTGAATAATGTATTCAAATGTAGCAGGATCGGATTTAATTATTACAAGTATCGGATCTATAACATATAATAAATGAATCTAAAAATACTTGTAGTGCATTGGAACTCTCAACCGTGACAATTTCTTTTCATGAAGCCTCACTGAATTCGATATATCTAGCGCTCTGATAGGCAATGCCTGGTTAATTCGCCTTAGGGGTTGGATTGAGCGCTTAGTTTGCTAGAAGCAGCGTGAGATATTGGATGAAATAATCAAAGTAAAACTTGCAAGTTTGCACTTGAATGACACAGCTACTCCATATAGGGGGGATGCGAAATTATTTCTTTGGAGGCTGAGGGTTTTGCTTGTGATTATTTTTATAAATCCTAATAAACCTCGGCTTATATGAGGTTAAATCATTTAACCTAAAGCCATAGAATAGTTAATGAGTGACTCGTTTAATTTAATTAAACCATTAAGTAAATTAAACATTAACAAATTCTAACAAGGCTATTACTTGACAAAATAATTCAACTAACTAGTTGAGTAATTCGGGTTTGTCCAATTTATATCTTACATTATCAATGTAAAATTCTCGTTGAGAATATTCGTTGATTACAATCAACTCTCCGATTTAGCAAGTATTGTTTAATTTCATACATGAAATATAACTTCAACGTCGTTAACCATGTGTGTGACATACAGCCTCGGATAATAAGCGATCGTATAATAATATAATTGACCGTTATTATTATTATAAAAGATTATGCATGGGATCTAACAATCGGCATAATCCACAGTATTAACATGAGAACATTGTAATTACAATTACTATTATTGAATGTTACATTTATGTAATCATATTTAACTAAAGCTATTAAATGAATTATTCTGGCAAATTGTCCACCAACGAGGGCATAATAAATGAAATCAGTAACTATTGATTTTCAACATTCTCGTGTCATGTTGGATGCAATGAAAATTCATGTATAGTTCTTGGAAGAGGCTATCACCACAATATATGAAATATGGAGGTGGAGAAAATCCAATGTGTAATATTTTTATATTTTTGGATTTTTATGGGATATTGTATAAATAGTATAGCTTTGAGGGTCTACAACATATGCACTCAAGTGATGATGGAGTCCATAAATGTGAAATTAATAGATGAAGACACTTCTCTAGAGGATAAAAATCAACCTGATGTCCCTACTGTGATTTGACAATCAGGCTAACCAGCTAAATACTGAACAAACTATCATTCCATCAGCCAAAGACAGTGGAATTGAACATGGTGCACGCAATCAGAAGGATAATATTATAGGTCAATTGGATGAAGGAATGACCACAAGAAAGAAGGACAGAGTTGACTATAAAAAGATGATGGATTTACTTCGGGAAACGTCTTTCATTTCGAAGGTAGAGCCAAAAGATGTGAAAGCTGCCTGGCTAGATGAACATTGGATCAATGCTTTGAATTTTGACGGGAACGGGCCAAAACATTAAAGTATTACAAAGGTTTTTTAAGGGCTTTTGTTGGTAAATCGAGATTCGTAATAAAGTCACGTTTTGATCATATGGGTTAGGAAAAAGGGATGTTTTTTCGTCCTTTGAAATCCAAAATTTGGTGATCGTCGAAAAATTGAATATTTACAGGAACGTGCCAAAAAACTAATGTAATTTAAAGTCTTTCAAAACTTTTTGGAAAATGAGGTCATATGAGCCTATTATTTGATCATATGGGCTAGAAAAAATGTTGTTTTTAAACCTTTAAGGATTCGTAATTCATGACCTCCGAAAGATTGCATCTTCACGAGCGAACCAAAAGTTAAATTAATTTAAAAGTTTTGTAAAAGTTTTTTTGTTGGTCGATGGGGTCATGTCTATACTTTTGATCATATGGGCTAAGAAAAAGGTCAATTTTTTCATCCTTTGAGATCAAAGGGCTGGTGATCGTCGAAGATTGAATCTTCTTTGGAGCGGGTCAAAATAATTAATGAAATTTAAAGTTTTTTCAAGTGATTTTTGTGTTGGTCAAAGGGATCATAGTAAGTCACCTGTTAATCATATGGGTTAAGAAAACGGGACGTTTTTTCGGCCTTTGTGACATAAAATTTGGTAATTGTCGAAAGATTGAATATTTGCTTGAACGGGCGAAAAATGAAAGTAATTTAAAGTTTTTTCAAGTGCTTTTTTTGTTGATCAATGGGTCATAATAAGTCACTTTTTGATCATATTTGTTAAGGAAAAAAGGTTGTTTTTCGTCCTTTGAGGCCCAAAATTTGGTGATCTCCAAAAGATCGAATCTTTTCGTGAACGGGCCAAAAATTTAAAGTAATTTAATTTTGTTTCAAGGGGATTTTTTGTTATTCATGGGGTCATAATAAGTCACCTTTTTTAGGTCCAAAATTTGGTGATCGTCGAAAGATTGAATCTTTTCGGGCTTATTCAAGGGCTTTTTTTGGTGGTCAATGGGGTCATAAAAGTCCCCTTTCGATGATATGAGTTAAGAAAAAAGGACTATTTTTTGTCCTTTGAGATCCAAAATTTTGTGATCGTCGAAAGATTGAATCTTTTTGGGAACGGGCCAAAACATTAAAGTAATTTAATGTTTTCAAGTACTTTTTTTGTTGGTCATAATAAGTTACCTTTTAATCATATGGGTTATGAAAAAAGGATGTTTTTTCGTCCTTTGAGACCCAAAATTTGGTGATCGTCGAAAGATTGAATATTTACGGGAACCTTCCAAAAAATTAAAGTAATTTAAAGTATTTTCAAGGGCTTTTTTTATTGGTCAATTAGGTCATAATAAGCCTATTATTGATCATATGGGCTAAGAAAAATAGTGGTTTTTTCGTCCTTTAAACTCCAAAATTTGGTGACCTCCGAAAGATTGAATATTTACGGGAACGGGCCTAAAAATTAAATTAATTTAAAGTTTTTTCAAAGGTTTTTTTGTTGGTCAACGGAGTCATAATAACCCACTTTTGGATCATATGAGCTAAGAAAAGGTCGTTTTTTCATCCTTTGAGACCCAAAATTTTGTGATCATCGAAAGATTGAATATTACGGGAACGGGCCAAAAAAATTAAAGTTTTTTCAAGTGTTTTTTTTTGTTGGTCAAGGGGGTCGTAGTAATTAATCTTTTGATCATATGGGTTAAAGGAAAAAGGACATTTTTTCGTCCTTCGAAACCCAAAATTTGATGCTTGCTAAAAGATTGAAACTTTACTTGAACTGGCCAAAAAATTAAAGAAATTTAATATTTTTTCAAGTACTTTTTTTGTTGGTCAATGGGGTCATAATAAGTCATGTTTTGATCATATGGGTTAAGAAAAAAGATTGTTTTGTCATCTTTTGATGTCCAAAATTTGCTGATCGCCAGGTATGATTATATAAGAGGTGTAAAAGAGGTACGATTCTTATAAAAGCAAGGACCAAAATTTTATAATCATACCTGGTACCCAAAATTTGCTTACCTAGTATCTAAGGCCAAAATTTAGTTAAATTTATATTCATATTATAACATGTTAAGTGATTCGAGAATTAATGATTAGAATATATTTAATTGTTATTTTATCATTAGAAACTTACAGTAATAATATCAACTAAGTGCCATTACTCCTGTGAATACTGATCCATATGAAATGCGATAAGAGCCTGATATAATTGACGAGACTACTACGCCATCAAGACGTATTCTTTTCAAAGTTCTCATCAAATGCTAAAATTCACTGTTAAAAACCTCACATGGCCATGGCACTTACCCATCAAATCTAATAATGAACCGATTCGATGTTCCGGGGCAACGCTACATAACAACCACCAAACCACCACACAAACAACTCAAATTCAAGTTATCATCCAAAATATGATGAAACTCTTAATCCATGAATTTAAATATTCATCAAAATGAGGTGTAATTATTACACAAATGCTAGCAAATATAATCATCCCAATAACTTGATAAAACTCTTAATATTTGAATTCAAATATTCAAACACCACATGAACAAACTATTAAATCCCTTCTAGTAAATCATTAGGCAGAACACACCTTTAAAGTTTTGTCTCCAGCCAATATCAAGAACAAGGTTGAGCCGCAAACCCCTCCCTGGATATCGACTAGACATCCATAACTCACTGTCAGCAGCCCAAGCTCATGACATGCCACAAAAGTTCTCATGAACTACTCCAACCACACGAGATCAACCGGCGCATCTGGCTAGACATTATTATTCAAAGATAAGTCTGTGACAAGTCTAGCCTAGTCATACTTTGAGATCAAGCCGATGCACTTACCGGTAGATAAGTTCAGTCAAGCCTAAGTCTAAGCCCGCACTACATATATCCAAGTCAAAAATCCGCACTACATCAGACAAGTAGCCTACCTATTTAGACAAGTACACAACTGTGATTGGTAATACAAACTTCAGCTTGTTTGATTTGCATCTTCGAAAGTTTCCCTTAAAGATTATCATTATAAACTTTTCTTTAACGTTACAGTTCTAAGTGGTTTATATATAAAGCCCATATAGTAATATTATTAAAATCTTTTTTAATAAAAACTATGAATTATACTTTTTTAGAACTCAAAATTGTTTCGTTCTAAACTCCTATTTTACTAACGTAAACACAAGTTTGAGATTGAATTTTATGTCTGATAATCAAAATTCGTATTGTACAAATGACTAATTTTTGGATGCTTCAACCTCATTGACATGGTGGATTTCCACATATACCTTTTTAGTTAATTGAAAATTAGTTTTTTTTAATTTTATTTAGCGATAAGTACTACAGATAACAAATAAAATTTTAACTAACTATAACAGCTTAGTTTATTTGCTTCTGCTCCATGAAGAGTTGAACTGGTGACCTCCTACTTAACGCCGTAAATCAATTCATTAAGATTTTAAAGCTCGTTAATTAAGATCATTGGTCAATCTTTAAAGTGTTTTAGTAAAACCAACGGAGGGACTTATTCACTTGTTGGTGTGGACGCATTTATTTAGTTATTCTCCACTTTCGATTCTAAATGATCTCCATCATACTCCGCCATCGCTTGATTCCCCAAGAACGATACATAATTATTTATTTAATTATCGTTATACAACTTATAAATGATCTTTATCTCGCATCCATAATAATATTTTGAATGTTATTAGATACTATATAGTCTCCAATGTACTGGTATATAATAGAAAAGATCATGAGAATTCAAAATGTGCATTAGCTTCCTGATGTGAAGTCTTTCTGATTTTTAAATAAAAAGACCATATAGCCTTCAAATTCACTTCACTATGTTGGGCAAAAGCATTGAGATATGCCAACACTGAAATCATTTAATGTAGTGTTCAACATAAACTCATCCAATCTCACCATGAGATCAGGATACCTTTTAAGCAACTTTTAGAAGCACGCGTAAGCAATTCTCTGCAACATCATCCAATCTAGCATGGAAAAATCCATGACTTCCCTCTCTCACACTTTTCATCATGAAAACTCAAATGGTGCTTATGCCTTTCGACGGGGGCTCCAATAATCCCAAACCAATACTAAAACAATCTTGATTAAAATTATACCTGCTTTTTTTTATAACAAAATTATGTTTCACGAAATTCAGCTCATGACTAGGCATTTCAACATCAACCTCTTCAATCTTAATCATGGAGACATGGAGAGGATAAAGAATTCTAGAATCAATTTTCATAATTTCTCTAGAATTTTTATTTTCAAAAGCAACAAATCTAGGTTTCACTAATTGAATCTCGCTAACTTTAGGGGTAAAGGAAGGTTGGGAGATTTTGAGAGACATAAATTCAATATTGGATTAAGAGAAACAACCACTTACTTTGATTGATTATACATCATGTTTTCAGAAAGCATGAAAAGTTATGATGTGACTATCCAATGCATAATACAAAAACATGAAAAAGAAAATAGGGCATAGAGTAAACACAAAGTGAAGGTAGATGAACATATTAGTAATATACCTTAAATCTTAATGATACTTTCCATCTAAAATATTACATATACATTGCAGCTTTCCAGCAAAAGTTACAAACATAAGAATGTCATGCAATCTCTTGTTGCTGCAGTTTTAACATAATTGTTCTGTGATGATGAATATATTCCAAAAAGTTCAAGCTTCTCTCTTGGTTGTTGCTGTTCCACTTATACTGATTCAGCAAGGCTCAACTCATCTGATACAGAAGAAGAAGCTCCATTTATTTGTGAAAATTCACGATTCATGAGTATCTTTCCTAGCTCTGCCAACTCCTCTCCCGCCTCGCATATGTAGGCAGATGCTTGTCGACCTGACAGAGTTGCACCTTCCATACTGTCTATGTAGTCCTGAGTAACATGAAAGCACGATTCAATGGATAATAATTACTCATATACGGAGTGTTTGATTATCACTCTCATGTTGGCATGCATTACTTTCACATAATTGAATTATATATTTGAACATGAATGGCATAACAAGAATGTAGCACCTGCTTGGTATATGAACCGGCAAGGAAGAAATTCTTCACTGGTGTCTTCTGATCTGGTCTGAATGGATCCTTTCCAGGCGCTTCTCGGTATAGTGACTGCCCAATCTTGACTACTGATGACCAAGTAATTTCAAGGCCTTGGGAAGATGGGAATAAAGAGAGAACCTGACACCAAGAGTAAAACCAGAAGAATAGAAGTGATTGACATGTCAGCACTGTTCCTCTTAGGCACCCAGCCAAATAAAAACGGAACATATAACTGATTCCTTGTGTACCTGCTTCGAGACTCTCCTTATTATTTCTTCATTTGGCAAAGGCATATAGGGGTCGCCAGGGGTAAGCACGCATCTGAAATGTTAAGTATAGACAATATGTTTAGGGTTTCATCCGTGATCCGACACATACATAACATGCCAATGAGCAAAAAGACCACAAGGATAATAAAGAAGGATTCTTTCTTACTGGAGCAATGAGCCCTGACCCTCAATGTAATAATCATCAGGAGAAGTGAGCGCAAGATCAGCAAAACATGAGAAATCTGCATCTGGGGTATAAAGCAGATTATCCAAACCAGCCGCGTTCCTTAGTTGCCTATCAATAAAATTCAGATTTAGGAGTGTACTGGTGGGAACGAAAAGAATGTAGCTCCAAATAAATATAGAAAATCTCATTGAAGAGATGAGGCTTACCTTGCACGTTCCAAGTCCTGTAACTCTGTCACCCAACCATTATATCTGAGTTGTACAGTGACAACAGGGACTCCAACTAGTTTATAGATATTATCGAAGAATTCTAACTCCCTCCAGTTCTTTGGGAGCAATCTCTTGATTCCAGGAACATCGCATGCTGCAATTCAGTAGGTGATTAGAAAGATCAAGAGAAAAAAAAAGACGAGTAACGGGAAAATACAGCATTTACAACAAACCTGCTACATAAACATCAGCTTTTACAATTTTCTTCTCGGTAGCCTGGGAAAGAGAGTTGACAATTATTAGTTGTCATAAAATACTGATACACATTCTCACTCATGCCAAAACAAGAAAATTTGAGATGTAAAACAGTCAGCGATGCAATATTTTCATCATATCACCTACGACCCATGCAACAAAAAATTGATTCAGACTAATTTGATGCAACTGTCTCAAAATGACACATTCTAACTGTATGTTTGCTAATCGAAATTAAATTCCCATGTAATATGGATAATACCGAAGTCCAACATAGATGTTGGAGAACTTCTCATCCCTCTTGCAAAAGGTAAGCAGGAAAATATACCATTATTTATTAAATATGTGCAAGACATTCAAAGGTCTTAACAAAAAAGAATAAGGTGCAGGACAGAAGAGTTAATGGAATAACTGGTTAGGTCAGACAAAACTTCAAACCAAATCATTCGCAAGGATCCTTCGACTGTGGAAAATGGTCCTGTGTTTCAATCACTTGAATCTGTTTATTAGTCACTATTGAGGATTCTAACTGTAGCAAATGTTCCATAGTATGGCGTAGGTGGGTGCAAAAGAAAGATAAGCTTGAGATGGTTAATAGCTTCAGCCTGATTGATCCGTCTTTAGTATTGGTAAATTCCCTTGTTAGTCTCTATCGCACGCAAAAAGCATTCTTTTATATTTGTTCTTTCTTGCCATTACTTCTTTGACCCGATTGCACCTTTTTAGAGCATCAGTCAAAGTGGTGGACTCTCTAATTGGTGACGTAAACAACAGAACTCAAACGTCAGCATGACGTGAAATCACCTTGGACATTGCAAGCCCCGTAACATAAGTTGTGCCATCAGATGATCTCTCGTAATGAACTTCTCTGCAACCCCACCTAAGGTGAAACCTGGAGAAACAAATGAATGTGGCCCAAATAAAAATACAAAAACTTTGTGAGACCATTTCTAACTTGGTGAGACCATTTGTAATACTTACTGCCTCCATTTCTATTTTAATGACTAGTTGACTTTTTAGGATCAACAAAAATCAAAGTTGACTAAGTTGTTTCATTAAAATAATCATCAAAGTAGCATATTATTTTAGTTGGAACTGAGAAAATTGAAGATGAAATCTTACCTGCCTCCCTTCTGAATGATATATTCTCTAATGGGGCCACTCAAATATACATCAGGAGAACCTTTAAGCATTCGCAACAGAGATGCTTCAGTTTTAGTAGCAAACAGTGCAAAGATGGTGAGCATACATCGAGCACTCATGTTATCGCAGTCGATGAACCCAAGAGCATATGCAACAGGGTCCCACATTCTCTGGATGCTAGCACGAGTTCCGCCTTTAGACATGAACCATTCAGAGAAGCTCACCTATTAAAGCTAAAGAGTTCAGCAATAACATAGCAATGATAAATTGGTAGAGCCCTTCCCATAACAGAACAAGAAGTGAATGAAAATACTAAACAGAGATAAGTTTCACCTACATCATCCAGATCACGAATTTGCTTCAGCGCACCATCAGGATCAACAAGAGCGCGTACCACTGGACTAAGAGCAAGAGCGATGGCGTTTCTTGCTTTATCATAAGTCTGCATATCGAAGTACAGAATGTATTAAAATAGCAATTACATTGATGGTGGGATACCAAATAGATAGTTTGGTCTACTGTACATTTGAGGACGATGGACTATAATATGTGTATCATAATTTACTGCACAAGTACAGAACTTGTATATTGTCACTGAAAACGAATGAAAAAATTAGCTATAACAAAGAGAAGTAACTGGTGAGGTAATAAATGCATATCAGAGAAAAAAAGAACTTCATGCTAGACAATATGCCACGTCTGATATGCATCTACGCTCGTCAATATTCTTTTGAATGTTATGCCTGAGGACCACTAAAGCTGCACTTAGTAATTTCTTCAATGTCAACACATTATTGATATTTTCTTTCTAATTCTTGAAACATGCATCAGGAAATGATGGTTTTTAGTCTCTGTTAATCACAAAAACATACAGTGTACCACGCCCCTTGCAGACCTCACTTGGACAAACAAACCCAAATGGTCCTTCGGGTGATAGTCCTTCTCACACCCTTACAGGTATGAGCCTTACCTCTTATTTAATACGGAGTAACTGTTAACCTTTGTCAAATTGAGATGTTTGTAGGTCTTTGGTTGATCGAAGGATATTTTGACCTGAATATCTGCAATGGGATCTCTTAACCCCAGTTACATCATCTAGATCGATGTGAATAAAAATCATCGCCATATTACAAGCCAGCTAAAAGTACAAACCGGATGAAGTTGCAAAGAGACATTAAAAGACTTCCACAACACGTGGACTTCAAATCACTTGAAACTCTGAATTTTTGAGTATGCTAGAGTCGGCTCCATCTTAATTAAACTTTCTTGGGATAGTTTGAGAAGAAGAGGATACTAATCTTTCAAGGCATGAGAAAGATGCAGAATTGTATGTACAAGGTTGATGTTTTTACTTAACTAAAGGCATATTGAGAGGAATATAATTCACCTTGAGCTGCTTGGTAGACAAAAATGCATTAATCCCATGAAACGGGGCTCCAACTGGAAATCGGAAGTCAAGTTCTGCAGCCAGTAATGGAAAAAATAAAATAATATGAATCAGACTTTTCATGCAGCTGACAGACACTAACTATATGGAACGGTGTTAACATACCTCCAATATCACCTCCTTTGTTTACGAATGTATGAGTATGATCTTTAACAAGTAGATTTTTTTCTGCACCTACCTAAGAAAATCAAATCCGAGTTATAACTGGTACGGTACTACATAAGCAAGAAATATTTTTTAGCCCAAAGTATCTCAATGGTCGAACCAACGTTTAAAACACAAACTTTTAACACAATCACCTGTGCACATACAATGCAAGAAATACTACCATTACACTTTGGAATAACCCTCATAATTTTTCTCTCAATTATGAAGCAATTGTGTCATTCTGACTATTCTACCATGAAAAAGATTGACTGCATTACACCACATTAATTAGTGTCAAAAGGAAAAGGGCTAGAGATGGTACTTGAGCAGACATCAATTAGCAATGAAGTTGTCTTACCTTCTTCATCAAACGAAACAAATTACTGTAACAACCAAAGAAAACATGTAGACCCATTTCAATATGATTTCCTCGTTTATCAACAAAAGACCCCACTTTTCCTCCAATGAAGGTTCGGGATTCATATATATCCACCTGTACAATAAAACATGAACATGATATAGCTCTGCTTGTGTTGAAGACTTGAAGCCCTAGTCTCATTTGCATAAAAAAAAAATCATTCCATTATCGAAGTTAGATAAGTACAACATTGCTTTATAAGTAAAATTCAGTTACTTCTCCACTTTTAGGACGTATACATAATTATATACCAATCGAAATCTCGAGGTTATCACTTGATTCTTAATTTGAAATCATTGAAATGATTTTGTGATCGACAACTAATAAAACATACAAGAAGCCAAACCAAAAATTAGCATATTTAAGTACCCTTTTCCGAAAACTTGAGGCTTTGATCTAGTACAATCAGAAAGGTTCTTATTTAAAGGTGTGAAGTAACAGACCTCATGCCCTTGATCCAAAAGCTCAACAGCAGTGGACATGCCAGCAAGACCGGCTCCAATAATCGCCACCTTTAGCTTCGGTCCCTGGTAGTGTTCAGGCTCGGGTGGAAATAATCCCTTTGGCGCTGCAACAGAAACAACAAATCTCCAATTATTAGAGTACCAAGCCAATTATCACAAATACAAAAATTACAGAGAAGAAAAATGAATGATAATACAACAATCCCTACAATTTCACAAATACAAGGAAAATTAACTAAATTAAATCAAGAAAGCTACTCACAACATGATGAACTAAATAACTCTCACAATTACTAAATTCAGTGGCAGAACCAAGAATTTTATATAAGGGATGGATAAATTGATATCATACAAATAATAACTATAAAATTTTAGGAGGACGAACAACATAATATTTGAAAGAATGAATATAGTTTATGAAAAAATACTTAATAGAATTATATTTTTCAAAAATTAGGGGCGACGTACGCCCCCTCTAGTTCCCTTACTGACTAAGTTCACAAGCAATCAAAAAAATCAAATAGAACTTCACTTGTTCATTAAATTTTCACATTCTGGTTCTCATTCAACTTCTACCACATTCACAAAAGAACCATCTTTTGTAACGAGGACCGACAATCGCTACTCGTTGAGTGTGCATTCTGCCAGGCTCAACCAAGAAATTATTCAATAAAGTGTTGGTATAAGATCACGAGCTCATCTACTCCACTAAATTGACTACCACTCTTGCAGCCACACAAACAACTATCTGAATAACAAAAACACACAATTTTCAAAAAGAAGGAAAGTTGGTCACCATTAATTCTCATGTCAGAGACATTTGAGTCCAAATCAGCACGTACAAGTGACCTCCTACTCATTCTCAATTGGTTATTTGACTTGTGCCACTTCCTCCCACCATATATATCTCCAGCCAAAGCTGATGGAAAACAAATAGCAGCTGAAGAAGAAGCCATAAATATATACTTCACTTTCAATATATTTTATTTTATGCTCCTTATATGATAAAGCTTCAACCTTTAAGCCAAATCAAGAATACTATAAATAAATAAATAAATAAAGCTTCAATTTTTAATCTAAATCAAGAAAACAATAAAAACGACAACCTTTTAGCTAAATCAAGAAAACTATATTGAAAAGCTTCAATTTTGAAGAAAAATCAAACAAACTATATAAAAAAGCTCAATTTGTAAGCTAAATGAAGAAAACAATAACACAAAAGCTTCAATTTTGAAGCTAAATGAAGAGAAGTATATAAAAAAAGCTTAAACAATAAAACAAAAACTCCAATTTTTAAGGTAAATGAAGAAACTATATTGAAAAGAAGTACAAAGGTTTGGTTAGAACTGAGAAGTGTGTGTATATGTGTTGTGACTTGTGAGTATATGCCTAACAATGAAAAATGGTGATGCTTTAGAGGAGTGGTTTTGTCATTATTTGGTTTTTTTGTAGTAATAAAAATTTGGCATTTAGATATGGGTTGTGTTGGTTTGTCCTCTTTTGTGTTATCTATGCTTGGGTTTGTAGGTAGTTTGAAATTAGGAATTAAAGAAAGTGGTGAAATGGGATGAAATGAAAATGTTGTGTTAGGGGTGGTGGCATTGCTGTTACTGCCGATACCACTAGACAGGTTGTGCGTGTGTTGAGTGGGCATATAAGTTTGTGATTATAAGTTATCGGTGATTCGATTTTTTACATTAATATTTTGCTTGATCGAGTTTGTAATATTTTTAACGTGTCGAGGTTTGTCGGCGTCAAAAGTTAGAAGAAAAAAACTAGGCGTGGTGAGGTGCTCTAATACTTTGGATACTAACCATGTGTTGGAATTATCGGATTTTTTAAGAATTTTACCTTCGTTGAACAATTGAATTGTACAATGGGATTAATTATTTGAAGTTGTTCAAAGCGTATATTAATTGTGTAATGACTAATATATTAAGATTGACTAAATCCGTCTTCTGGTCGTGATGTCTTCTTAGTCATTTCATGTCACATATATCGATAATATAATATTACATTAATATTATTTTGATACCTTGCTTTTATCGATGGGTCTAGAGTACACATACAAGGAAATGAGAAAAATTTTTATTATATCTTTCGGAGTTCAATGTGTAAATATAAAAGGGAATGATGGAGTCAATTTTCAATTAGGAAAATCCACCCCGTGTACCTGCTATAAAAGGTGTTGTATGGGGTGTTATATCTAATAAATATCTTACAACTCACAATAGATGATGTGTAGATTTTGTGGTGTTGTAATAAAACACCATATGTCTTCATTGTAGTCCAATAACGAGATGACATCTAAGCAGTCTGCTCCCCTACATTTGGGGGTTGTGCTTTAATAGTGGTAAGCCATGGTAGTATAAGTATAAATATCCAATCTAATTAAATATGATAATATAAAAATATTAACGATACATGTAATATAAATAATAAATAAATCACTATTATTAGTTAATTCTTAATATAAAATCATCATAACATTATATTAGGTTTTAAAAATAATTAAATACAAATGGCTTGATTAAAAATTTATTATATATAATTAAAGATTGAAGGAGAGAGAGAATAAATAAAACTTTTGATAAAACATATATTATAGTGGATGAATAGTATAGAGGATTTATGTGTTGTATAAGATGTACAAATGGGTTGTCAAATTGGGAGGCATGAAAAAATATATTGGCATATATTTTATCGATTTTTAATAATATTATTAAGCAGGAAGCGTAAGTTAAGTAAAAAATGGAAATAATAAGGAAATATATTTAATAAATATTTCCGTATTAAAAGTTTAAATATAAATATTGTCGAATATTTTAAGCAGTGCTTGGCGGCAATTTTTGTTTTGGGGAGCATGTTAGAAAAATCGATAACCTGTGTGCAAGTGCTCTAATTGTGGAAGGTAGGGAGGTGGTGATAGCAATATAGCATGATGCCTTATTTTGCTCCACTACAACCTCCTGAAGTGGTAGTATAAATACGCCACTTAGGATAGAATTCATTTTTTTTTAAGTTATTATTATCATCCTTTTGATAAAAAGAAAAACAAGTTTCCTTCCCAGAACTCCACATGGACAAACCATATTGTTTTCTTCCAACTTCATTCCTTATACACTTGAAACATTCTCATCAAATCAAAAAAGAGTTCGATCAATTATTGGTGTAGATTACAAAGTCTCCTCTTGTTACACTACCCAAATTCAAGAAGAGCGTACGTATTAAAATCTTTGTTTAATCAATGAGCACCTGATGCGAGTTACGCGGATTCTGATTTACGATCTGTGTTACCGTTATTTTGATCTGTAAAACTCATCACTTTGATGTGTTCAATTATGTAATCTCAATTTTATATTTTTTACTTTTTCTCATAAACTGACTTTATTTTTTAATTTGCTTCTTCGAGAAATTTTGAAAAATCACGATCAACATACGAAATTGAAAGATTAGCACGGTTTTGTTTCTTAACCTAAATACCGTTATTAAGATCGATGTGTCAAAAATCCAAAGTAGAACGGCATACTCTCATGACAACCAGGAGACTCATACCTACAATAATATGCCTTTTAAAATCAAAGGTTAATCTTTGGAAATTACCTTTATTCCAAAAAGTTAAACATTTCTCTATAAGCTCTTCCTTAATAGACTTCAACCAAGATTAATTTAAGAACATAAGACTGCCACTTCTATTGATAATAGTGCTTTTTTGCTCTCTTGCAGGTGAAGGGGCACCTCACTTTTTCTCAATTGTTTTCTCAATTGTCATCATATCAAGAGCATTTGTTTAATTCATAATTTTTTTGTTTTTGTATATCTAAATCTTATTTTTTAACGGAAGGAGAATGTTTTATAAGGCACTACATGGATCGAGCTGAAATGCCTCTTTATGGAGGCAGGATGATAGCAGGTGGTAGAAGCGCTTGACTTGTATATCTAAATCTTAAAATTAAATTAAAAATTAAAATAAAATCTTAGAATAATTCTATGCATAAAAAAATAGTATTCTTAAAATTGATAGTACTTTGAAGTGTTTGGCTCCATATTATAGTTATATCAAAGTTATATCACTGTTCCTTTGATATTATTATTGTTATATCAAAGTTATATCACAGTTCTTATCAAGAGTTATATTAGTGTTCCTTTGAAATAATTTGATCTTCAATCATTGTTCCCTTGAAATTATTATAGTTATATATAGAGTTAAAAAATTTCTTAAAGATTGACTTTTTTAAAAGTAAATTTTACTGCAAAAACGAGAATACATCATCATGGGACATATCCCCGTATCCCTTTCTATATTTGTCAAAAATACAATGAACAGAAAAACCCCAATCTACACTAATCATCAATTCAACATTGTTTTGGGAATCCTTCTCAACTAGTTACCCTATCAACAATATTATTGTTACACATTTGAAAAAAGAATAGTATCTGGCTCACTTATGGTGATCGTTGAATATGCGCTCATTCCTTTCCTTCCAAATGTATAAACAACACATGTCAAAGTTAGTTTTCAGAAGCCTGTTGTTGAAATTATTGCCCAAACCAGCACCAAGCAACCACTGCAATTCATCCCTCAACTCTGTGGAGGATGAAAATCCCTTCAAATACATTAGAAGCCTACTCGAAATACATCGGTGATGTCGCGGCCCAGTTCACGACTCAGCGTTGATATGCGTTTCCAATCGGCAATATATGCGTCTACATACGGGACCACACCAAAATGCGATGCGGCTCAGTAATCTTCTTTGTATACACAAGAATCTTCTTCGTTTCTACCAACAAAACCAAAACTTTTGATTTAGCCGTTGAAAGCGAACATTCAACTCATGGATACTTGCTTTAGACTTCATTGATGGATACGTATAGCTTACATACCTTCTTAGATTCCTTCGGACATGTAAACTCGAGGAGGGTTGTGTCGTATGCAGGTCCTCTTCTAGATTCTCGTTCGGGAATGCCATTTTTACATTCATTTGTCATATTTCATAATAAGTAATATGCAGAATGACTAAGAGGTATGCACAAGATTTCTCGTACCTCGCTTGCTTAATTGTGCATGGTGATAAGTTTGAACATACGGATTGAGTGGGCAGGAATATGGAGTTCATAGCCTTGATATTTCGAGGGCGACTCGATTAGTCAGTGCGCTCTTCCTTGACTACGCGAATCCGTCAACATTGTTTTTCCGTGGGTGTTGTCCGTCGATGCTTGCTGACCTTCATTGTCCTTGTGTCTGCCGACCTGAAGACAATCATTTTAGGCTTTCAATAAGGGTAGTTTGTCACGTCAAAATTAGGGAGGGCCAGTATGAGTGAGCTTCACTTCTTGATTTCCACTGTTCGTTCGCCACGTATCTTGCTTTATGTGTTAAAATTGCCTAAATACCAATTGAAATAGTGAACTATTCTACCAACGACCAGTTGTTAAACCAACAATCAATAACTGCAGAATTAATAACTAAATACGAGAAAATAAAACATGTATGATGATAGCGGAGTTCGGTGCAGCGTCTTCGTGCAGGCGGCTTACCGAAGAGTGGCCTAAACAATGAAGTAATTCTAGTAGGGACTTGAAATGCTCCATGTTCTATGGCATACTAACTAACCTTCAATCTCTTATTGAGATCGCTGCTCATATTTCTCTAATGCTCCCGGCCTCTCCCGGTGTTAGGCTTACGATATGTTTTACAATGATTGCTCTCGATCATTGTTACTCTTGATGCGTTCTAACAATCATATATTATTTAGAAGATTAAGAGATTTCTCCTAACAAAGCTCACATATACTAAACCTTTCAGGTGTTCTCCGAAAAGAATTCTTTATGGATGAATACAAAAGTAATTGCGGCACTTGATACTTGGTCTTGGTCTTTTATATAGCATAGGCAATGCAAAGACTTGATGTGAGCACGAGCAAAGGACTCCCAAATAAGTAGAGAGTCCTGCGAACTCGATACTTGCTATCATCAACATCCGTCATCGTAGTTTATCGCATCTTCATGATGGATAACTACTATGGATATATGAGTATAAATACAAATCCATAGATCGAGGAATCTTAAAGTGCTTCATTATATAAAATACACATAATACAATATATAAATAACGAGTACTTCGTCTGTGAGATAAATTTCACCAATAAATCCTGTGACTTCAAATTCACAAAGTGAATTTGAGCTTTCCCTAATTTCCTTGTTGTAATATCGATCATATGATATCTACAGTTGATCGCCTTGGGAGAGGTTGAATCAGAGCAGTTTATCTTTAGTAAAAGCAGGTTAGACAAACCAAAAACCCCCGAAATTACTGTAGGAGAAAATGAAACTAGAGGCGGCTTTGGGTTTTTTTATGAAATTATTATTATTATGTCCATGAAAACCCTAAAGCGCACTTATATAGGGCTAGGTTAAAACAAACCCGATGCTTGACCCGTTAAGTATTATTAGCTTGACTCGTTAACTCTATTAGTTCGTTAAGACACTAATGAGTTGCTAATGAGTTGAACTATTTAATTAGCTTAATTAAATAGTAATGAATCAATATCAATAATATTTCAAGTTATTGATAAATACTAAAATTACTCGAACCAATTAAATAACTATTTAATTGATTCTATTTGTTCAATCGATATTCTACATAAAAGCATCTACTAGTTATATCAAAGAAAGCATCTTTGAACTGTACCGAGATACTTCAAGATGCACTTCAACTGCAATCAGTGGCTTTCACGGATGGCTTGAGCCATCTACTAGTTACACTTAATTTGCATAAGACACGTCGAATTACAGTGAATACTGACGTAGCATACGTGATGGATCACATGGCCAGAAGCGTAGGTATATCTTTCATTCTTTTTCATTTGGCGTAGTGGAGACAGCGTGCTCTGGCGAGTTGAACTCCATGTCTCATGGAGAGCGACCTCTGGCTCGTCTGGAGTGGATCTTTATTCCAAGAGGTATATTGTGCTTCGCTTTGAGTCGCCGTTGAGAAACATTTGCCTGACCAAATCCCTTGACCCGAGGGATTTAGTAACTCTACATTGTTTTCCACGATATTAAGTATAATAAAACATACAAGACTATAAATGATTTCGTTTTTGATGAAGGCAAACTCTTTGATTGACTCGTCAAAGCGTACATTCAACTGAGGATGCTGCTTAAAGACCATAAATGGACTTTTATGACTTAGTACCTTCTTGGAATCTTTAGGACATGTAAATCTAAAGTTGTATTGCCATGTACGCATCTTCCTCTAAATTTCCATTCGAGAGCAGTCTTTACATCCATTTGCCATATTTCACTTAGTCATGAAATGCGGCAATAGCTAAAGATTATCCGGATGGATTTAGCGTAGCCAGCGGCGAGTGAGTTCGTCGTATTCGACTCCGTGAACTTGTTTGAAACGCTTCGACACAAGTAGCTTTGAAAACATCAAACATTTCCGTCTTTGCTCGTATTCTTCTTAAATACTCATTTACATTCAATAGGCGAGCCCCATTTGGTAAAATCAGCCGGACGAGCCTCGATTTGGTACATAAGAATCCGTCTCGGTGCGTGGCTGTTGCCGTTTGTCGGCGTCACTTATATTCATTTCTTCTTTGTAAGTGGGCTCGTCGCTTTCAATGATGAAAGCTTTTACCCAATACCGGCGCTACGGTTCGTGGCGATCCTTGTTGGATCTCTAAGGGTTGGTTAGCTACCAGCGGTTTCTGTGGATCGAGAACTAGGTCTTATGAAGAAGGTACGATTATTGTGGTGTGTGGGATGCCTGCGCATTGAGATGCATCGACATTGACTTCGTCGGCTTGAGCTTAAATGAAGATGAACACCGTTACTTAGTCGCTACAGACAAATATTTCCTTTTCAAGGAATATACATTCACAATGAAGATTTTATTCTCTAACCCCGGTAAGTAGTAACCAAGCTGTTTCACACTTGGATATCCTATGAAATAGCATTTATCGATTTGGGCGCAAGTTTATCTTTATTAATCTCTTTAACATAAACTTAGCGACCCCCGAATCTTGAGAAAATCAACAGGAATCTTCCCCGAACCACGATTCGTGAGAAGTTTTTATCGATGACTTGAAGTTGGACATAGCTATGTTTAAGGTAAGTGTCGCTTAGAAGTGCCTCTCCCCAAAGAATGCTTGGTAGATCATATAGGCTCATCATAGATCGAACCATGTCAGAAGAGATTCGATTTCTCCTTCGGACACGCTATTATATTGTGGCGTTCTTTGGAGTAGTTGTGGCTTGATACAGCAATCTAGGGTAGTATTGAGCTCGTGACTCAAATATTCACGCCTCCTATCGTAGAGATCTTTATTGTCTTGTTCAATTGGTTTGTACTTCATTTTGGATGTAAAGTGTAATCCGTTGTGAAATAGAAATAAAAGGTCTGTTTGGAGCAGCATTTGTTAGACCACCCGGTCGATACTTGAGTTGAACCGCGAGCGAGCGAGGCCAAAACGAGTGTTAAGACACGGCGTCGGTAACACTTGGACATTGGCCGGGACAAAGTGAAGCGGAAGGTATCACAATCTTTAGTAAAACACCCGCAGATGGTAATCGGTTCGGTCGCGACATGCACTGCGTGCGAAGTGCCCCGATGAAGGATTCAACTATGATAATGAGAATTACAAATAAAGGTGCTTTATCTCCCTCTAGCGCCCTATTCGCTCCTATCGAGATGTATAAGTTCGGCTCCCCACGATTCTAACACCGCATCGCCAGCTCGCTCTTTTTTATCCTAGTATGTGTAAACTACAATAATTTTCACGAGAACAAAAGCTGTTGTTGTAACCCGGTGCTCATGACAGGTTGTACAAAAACTAATGGAGTTTATAGTAACCTCATTTTCAGCCTACAATAAAAGATAAAAATCTTTTTAAGCTCTTTTCCTCACAAAATAATGCGGACTCTATTATTTTTCGGTTCGATCTAGATGCACTTAATTAGGGGCACTTTATATAATTTAGAAGCGCAAAAGCAGAGTTTATGGTAATAGCTTCCATAAAAGCCAAACCTTCCATAATTGCTTCGATCTTTCTTGTCCCTTAGCCAACCATGTCTGGCACATGCTTGGGAGTGCAGCTCCCGAGACATTATCATATATTGTAGGATGAAAATATCTCTTCGATTATTACCAAGTCAGCCAAAATCTCAAAAATATACGCACGATATCGGCGGCGTGACTGTTGCAACCAAGCGTCTTTGACTTTGTTCAATAACTTAAAATCCCTTTGTTCCACCGAGTTTTGCCTATCAACAAAATTGTCAGCCAATAAAACATAACAAACTCCCTTTGGGTAATATGTTTTTAGGCAAAACACATACTCCCATATTGGCATCTCACTTTCCCTTTCGAAGTCAATCCGATTAATGCGACATAGGAAGAATTTTTTAATTCATTAGCGTCACTTTGAGTTCTTAACGCTGGTAGAGCCTCCGGCACGACCGTGGCTCATGCCGAGGATTCGCCATGAACATGTACATCCGGGGCAGGAGCAATATTGGCTTCGAACTTCTAACTGCGAAGATCAGACGATCACTCATCTTTTATGCTTAGCAACACAAGAATTAGCTCGATAATCGTTCTTGATCTTCCATTGTTGAGCTACACCAGAATTTGCACTTTTGATCTTCCATTCCTTACGATGAGCAATCTCAGAATTTTGAATATGGGGAATACATTTAGAATCTGGAACATGAGAATGGGTCGTGTTGATGAATGCTCACTGCCGTAGAGCTTATAACGGTATGGTCTTATGTGTCCATGCTCATGATGATGACAAACGTACGTATTTCTTCGTTTTGCTCTTGAGTTATGCATTAACATGGCCCGGCGACCCATTTGTTAGACCCACTTCATTATGACACAGCTTGCCGATTGGAATAGATTAGCACCGTAGTTGGAATAAACTTTGATTCTTTAACGCTTCTCCAGTGACATATCCCTTTGTAGTCATTTGGAGATTGACCTAGAGAAAGAATTTAGATACAGCGAGTTCGAAATTGACATGCGGGGCCAGATTTTCATGGATTCTAATTAAATTGGATAATTTCTGACATTCTCCTTTAATTTAGAATTGACATTTTAACATCTTATTGTTTCATCGATAAGAATTCTATTTTCTTTCTTTGTACCTTGAGATCACCTTGCAACTTGAGTACGATAGTCGAACAATTGTTTGTCTTTGCTTTCAGTAATCCTTGATAGTCATCTCTTCATTATCAACACTCTGCTTCGTCGATCGTACAAGGAAGTCCGCCGACTTTGGATGTGAATACCTTGAGCCGCGTGCCGTTCTTGTGTTTGCTTTGTTCTTTTTGAGGGCTTCGAGGTGGCATTAAACTTCTTTCTAGAAGATTTGAATGGTCAATCTGAACATCGCCATAACCTTCACATTCTTGATATTGGATGCAAATAGATTTTTATCCAATCCATTTTCGGCATTTTGTCACGTCGGTACCAAGCTACATCGGACAAAGCACATCGTGTTGACTACGGCGGCAGCGGTATTGCCAAATTTCTTGCAACTTTGATCATCAGAGACATTTCAAATGTAATAAAGAGAACCAAATACCTACCATTGACCCTCATGATCGAGATGTAGATTTCCTGCTTACATGGCCAATCCAGCTTTTGGAGTTGAATCTCTTAGGAAGAGATACGAGTATCTTTCTACACCCAATCTTTTCTTCAGACATCTTCGCCAAGATCATAGAATTCATTGGACATATCCTTAAGCACGATAATAAATTCAATGATGGTCTAAATGTTCATTCATTCTCAAATTCTCAAATTTGGTGTTGAGAAGTTGGAAGCGGCAGCATCTGAACCTTAGGAGTTCATTCAAATACACATGCAAGTGTTTCCCGAAGCTTCTTTGGCCTTTGCGCATGTTCGAAGACAAATGCTCCAATGACTTTATGTTCCACCTGACCACGTATTGCATCAGATCGCCAATTTTCCATTGAGAACTGCGTTCGCTTTCTTTATCCGTTCCGTCGGGTTTCTGATCAAAGGTAAAGAATCGTTGTGGAGGAGTCCAGCCCGAGACAAAACTGAATTTCTATGTTTGATATTCATAGATCTCAGTAAGCAACCGTGCGCTCTTTCAGTATGCATAATTTGACCCATCGAAGTTGTGGGGGGCGACTTTTTGTACTTTCACTTCCATCTCGCGCACAAATTACAATGATGCAGCTACGTATGTCGAGTGCCCGCTCTGATACCACTTGTAAGTGTAATCCGTTGTGAAATAGGAAATAAAAGATCTGCTGGAACACCTTTGATGCCAGACCACCGATCGATAACGGTTGAGCCGCGAGCGAAGCAGAATAGAAACCAAGTGTTAAGACACGACGTCAGTAACACTTGGACAGCGGCCAGGATACAAAATTTTGTGAGGAGATATGCAATCTTTGAAAGTAAAAATACCGCAGATGGTAACCCAGGTTTAGTGCGGCGGCGTACACTGCGTGCGGGGGGCAGCGCGCTTGATGAAGGATTCGGCGTGATAATGAGAATTACAAATAAGGTTTTTATCTCCTCTAGCAGCCTGATACACTCTCTACATCAAGATGTATAAGGATTCGGGCTCCCCACAGTTATAACACCCACAGCCTTTATATAATTTAGGCACTTTCGACACTACTATCCTAGTATGTGTAAACTACTATAATTTTCACGAGAACAAAAGCGTTGTAACCGGGTGTCCGCAGTGGAGTTGTACAAAAACTAATGGAGTTTATAGTAGCGCTTTCCGATGCGTTAAAGCCTACAATAAAAGATAAAATCTTTTTAAGCTCTTTCCTCACAAAATAATCACGAACTCTACAGTATTTTCGGTTCGATCTAGATGTGGTGAAGCCTTTATATAATTCACGCACAAACAAGTTTGCATGGTAATAACTATAAACAAAATCTTCCATAATTAGCCGATACTTTCGCTTGTCATAACTTGACCAAATCTGCACTTTTTATGTTTTAGGGGTACACTCGAGACATTATCATATATTATGCAGGGCAGAAAATACTCTGCTTCCGATTATTCATAAAATTCAGCAAAATCTCATAAATATCTACACAATATCGTGGCCAGTGAAGCGCAGCAACCTTGTATCTTTGTGACTTGTTCAACAAACTTCGTCACTTGTTCATAATTTTGCCCTATCAACAAAATTTCATTAATAAAACACTAACATTGGAAATTCCTTGCTTGAATTTCTCAAAGGACTTCATTTGGTAATGCCATCGAGATACACAAAACGTATCTCTTTGTAATCATCATTAAATATAATATTAAATGATTATAACCTCACTCTTTGCGAGATATGTTCGTAGGCCACGCAATACATCGGTGTGTATGATCCCCGATAAATCAGCTTGCTTTTAAGCCCGGTGAAAGGCATTTTGGTCATTGCCGAAAAGGCAAGACTTCGCTACTATCGTATGATTCATAATTAAACCTTAGTATTCATGAATTGGAGTTTTGCGTTCGGTTCTCGTTAATGTGACGCTGATGTGATACCGTAGGTATGTACGGTTTTAAGTCGTTAGGCTTATTCCGTTTAAGTTTATGTTATATGGCTCGGTCATCGTGTCTAAAGCGAATAGACCATTTTTGAAGGGAAGGCGGTACGGAAATACTACCCGTTCACGGTGATCCTAAATTCGGCCGGGATCTATTGAAAGGCGAAAAACCATCATTATTCAAAAGCGAAAGCAGAAATAATATTCACGCCAAATTGCGGTACCATAATAAACCCCGGAGATAAGTTCAGAAACAAGGTCCGTGGGCAAATTTAAGCCCACGATGGATCCTCTTTGCGAGGGCCTTGACAGCGTGGATTCCCGTAAGATCCATTTCCCTGCTTCAGTCTTCTACTTGACTTGAGTTCACGCATATTACTTGACAAATATGAGAACCACAGCAGGAGATTAATGCAACGTCCAGTAGAATTAGAAGTTGTAAAAGCTTCAATAACATCACAATACGCTTTAAGAACTTTGGTGTTTTATTAAACCATTTTTCTATCTCGATTGAATTTCCTCTGGGGCCCACTTTCCGGTGACCACTTAGAGTTTGCGATAGTGAGATGCATCTGCGAGACACCACCGCCACTTCTGCGTCTTTGCGGCGTTTACGCTAGAGGCAGCGGCGAGTAGAGTGGAAGGCCTGCTGATACGTATCAAAAATTCGTGGCATCGGCCCGATAGTTATTTGTTTATGAATCTCGGTCGACCTTGTACTGCTATAGCCTTTGATGTACCTAGACATATCGACTAAAGAAGATCTCGCATGGTGATAAAGAACTCTAACTTGGGAGCTTATCTAGCGTCGAAGGATACTTGGCGAGATCCATCGCCTCGGTGTGCAATCGAGCTGCCGTATTTTCGGCTGCCGGTCAATAAAGGAAACACGAAAGGTTTATTATTTCTCATATTTTATGCGCTCCTTGATTCACTCAAGAGCTTGATAAATGTCATACATGTGATACCATCATCTGAGCACGAAACTTCGGCTCCCGTCCGAGTAAGCATAAAGACACTTTGCATTTAGATAGTCACCAACATGCGGCTCATATTTCTTCAGCGTACACGCATCGGTGTCCACAAGAAGGTCTTATAGAGATTCTTTTTTATACAAGGCGTGTTCAATCTGCAAATTGCAGCTTGAAGACAACCTTGACTCGAGACCACGTCTCGAGGCGTGAGTTAATGTAGTTTGAAGCAGAGTTCTAGGATGAGTAGTAGTCGTGGTAGCCAAATTTATAAATTCTACAAAAGAATAAAGTAAAGTAGAACCAACGGATTTCGATAAGAAGCTATCATGCTTTAAAAACCGTACAAATAAATTGTAAAGTAAATACTAATAATTCAAATCTCAGAAACTTATATTAGTATCGAGATCTCAATCCATGCTTAAATTGGCAACAACAACGCATACATTTTGAATATAGTATAATAGTAGGTTAACAACCAATTATGTAGAACTCACGTAACTTTCTAGTATCCACTTAGCATCTCTTCTGAAGATGCTACCCAACATTTGTATCTCCGAAAACCCGATTAAGCATACCAATTAAACCAAAGTGTTTACTTGGATTGATCATCGAAAGCCCCAGCGTTGAGTGAAATCGCCCGAGCATGATCAATTGTCATATCCAAATGCAACATTATGCGCCCCGTCACGGTGTGCGATTGATGCGATTGATTGCGCTACTAAAATTGGAGCACGATGCTTTGTAAATTTTTAATTGGTGAGATTATTATTACGTTGTTTTTATTTACTCTGTGCGTACTAGCACATAATCAAAACAATAAATGGGCATGAAAAATAAAACAGCCAATGGCATTCAAGAAGATATACGATATGGCCCCTAGAGCGCAATACAGTATTTATCAAATACTAACATGAGTCTAATTCTTGTATACATATACGGGATCAACCGGAGTCCACCAGTACATACCCAGTGAAATGATCTTGATATCTTCACTTGTTAGAATATTTATATACTAACCCATCTTAGAAACTTGAAAGCTTGTGGGTAAACAATAAATAAATAAATACGAAAATATATTTCAGTGCATTTACAACATCACGGTTCGCGGACGAGGAAAAACCAATAAATGTGCCATATCATATACCTCCGTTCAATCACCATTGCAAGCCAGACACTTTATGAAATCATATAAATGGCTTAATAAATATTTTAAATGGGAGTGGAAAATGCATGTTGTAATTATCAAATTAATTAATATAAACTCAATTATCATACACGTAATAAATTAATAATTATTACCAATAATTATTAACCATATATATTAGCCAGAAAAATATTTATCCACCAAATATATTCTAAAATATATTAAGTAGTGAAATTATTCTGTAATTGTTATATCACTTTTTGAGGTAATTTAAAGATATAATATAAAGAAATTAATTAGTTGTAATCACATAATTATTATTATTATTATTATGTCATGAAAATCCTAAAAGCGCATATATAGGCTAGAGTTAAAACAAAACTTAGATAAACGGCCGTTAAGAAGTATTTAAAGCTTGACTAGATTAGCTCCCATTAAGTTCGTTAAGACACTAATGAGTTGCTAATGATTAGAACTATTTAATTAGGTTAATTAAATAGTAATGGTCAATATCGATAATCTTTCGAGTTATTGATAAATACTAAAATTACTCTGACCAATTAAATAACTATTTGGTGATTACATTGTTCAATGAGTATTACGTAAAATGTAGAACCCTTGTAATTGAGAAATACATTTCTCAATTATACATTTCTCAATTATACGTTTCTCTTTAATTTTAAATACATGAAATATAACTCAGCGATCCTTTGTATGTGTGTGACATACAGGCTCAAATAATAGTAAAGTTGTATAATAATAATAATTGACAATTCTATTATTATAACGATTAATGAAGTAAGATCTATGGAGTCACTCATAACCCCTTTCAAATTATTATGAGAACCCACACTAGTAATATCTGATTCTTAAGTTGAACACTAAGTTAAATAATCACATTTAACCCAAACTAGTAAATGAATTTATACCACAATTATTCATGGCAGGCATAATAAATGGAATCAATTCTCATTGATTTCCGACACTTCAAAACTCATTATTCGGATAGCGTCGAATCCGTACGACCACCGATCCTTTTGCGCCAGTGAAACATCTGGCTTTTCGTTGGTTTAACACTTGGGAGAACAAAGTATCAAGTACTCTTTCAAAAACACGGCCATCCAACGGTTAAACGGTAGTCATCTTTCGGCTTGAAAAGCTTAAACTACACGTCTATAAGCATTGAATGCTTTTCATGATTCAATATGTGGACCGTTTTGTATTGGGTCTTGATTGTTTTTGGATCAAGTTCAAGAAAATTAAGCTAGAGGTTGTTGGAGAACCGTATGATATTGAACATGCTTATACTTTTCCAATTTTCCAATGCGCAATGAGCAAGAGGTAATTCTTTGTGTATTTTGGTAAGAAAAGGTTCTTTTCTTCAAAATCCAAGAACAACACCCAACTTTTCTTTTGATATACTATTGAAGTAAAAACTTCTTCTACATTGAATATATTGAATATGTCATATAATACGAGATTATATGGTCTTGGTCTGAGAATTACTTCAGAAATGTCCCACTATTACCATTCTTAGGTAGTTAGTCATTTGATTTCGTTCACGTAATCCATAAAAGAAAGAATTATAACGACTCGTCCCCAGGTAAATGCATGCGAAGTTAGAATCATCCCAAATCCACGAGAATAGCAAAGTGATCGTACGTCGATGGATGGCTCAAATTTAAAAACACACATCTTGGAAACAACAATAAAACAATATGCAACGGACAAAATAATTTTTGAAAAAAATCCATCGTCTTTATTCACAACCCTGAAAGAGCAACCAACATACAACATATCTCCCCGATTACAAAATATCAACATACGACAACGAGAAATCCCAAAAGCATTATTTATATAGACAACGAACTACGATCCAAACAAAATAATGAGGCGTGAGGATCCTTCTCACCGCCCATTTCGCGCTAAGCTCCTAAAGCGCAATCACAGAAACGGCAGAAGACTGAACGGCGTCAGTGTCGACCTAGCAATGAAATTGCCGCCCATATGAATAGGGTGTAAGTACGAAGAGCTTAGTGAATATATATCTCGAGAATGAAATTAACCTCGATCAGCAATAGTGTCTAAAGTATTGTGATATATGTCTGACTAGGTAAATAAAGACATAATATTATTCAACTTAAGATCTTATCTGAAGTCGTACTTAATTTCATTATCATTTCGTATATTCATAAATTCGTCTTAGCATAACATTTACAAAATAATGACGTCAGCGATAACGTTCGTACATTTCAAGAAGAATTGTAACAATACGCGCAATTACTCCATTTACTCTATCATGACAAGAGCGACATCATGGCTTCAACCATTGTCGGCTTCATGTATGATCAAGCTTCAGCAAGCTTTGCTCAGCTGCAGCTTCGGTAACTTTATCGACTCAAAACAACTTTTATCGACTCAATCGACTCAATATAAGTCACGGTTCTACAACTAATGCTCATATAATCAGCGCCGGCGCAGGGAGAAACTTATGCCCGTCGACGCAAAAGGCATCACCGGGCTCGTAGCAGTCTGGCTTAAAAATACGCACTTATACCGGTATAAAGGTAAATACGGACAATACAACTTCAACCGAAACATCGTCGACTAAAGCCTCTGACTGCTTCTGTCTGACAGCATCGCCTTAAAAATACTATCGACTCGTGAGACCCGCGAGACCTTTGACAATGACTTCAGCCAGCGATGCGTATTCAACATATAATTTAACACGAAATCACGTACATGCGCGTACGTATCCGTAATTAAGTAATTAATGTCAGCGCCCGTGAGATAAATACTCACCTTGGCTAGCAAATAATAGCGCCCCGCCTAATTAGTCACGTGCCTCTTCCCTGAAAAATTTCAGCACAATCAAAACACCGAGAGATATAGTACTACTTATTACCATATTGTGCTTTCTATTAGTTATTTATCAACTTAACAACCGTTTTAGTTACCAATTATAACTTAAGGTGAAAATTCTGCGAGTTAAACCCGACTAATAAAGCGACATAATTAAATCGTTCGACCAATCGGCCGTATCACTCTGAACTACAACACTTTAAACAACTTTTTATTGACCCCAAAGAGAGTGACTTTTTTGTAAACGATATATCCGTCATTAACCACCTAAATTCCAAGCCGAATCTTGCTGAGCACCCGAACTAAAATTCATAATCTCGCTCGGCCACCACAAAGTATGACCCGTACTCGAAAAACATCTCCATTCAAAGTCCGTTAACATACTTTTGAAACTAAAGTTTGATTTGGGAAAAGTCAACTAAAGTCAGCCCATAAAGCACAGCATATCAACTACTAAAATCAACCATAATCACTACACTCCTGATATCCAAACTTAGATGTAACGTTCCTACCATTTTAAAGTCTTAAAACCCCAAATCACAAAAGTCAACAAAAGTGGCTTTATAACAATGGTCATATAGCTCAAAAATATGAGGTGAAGATAAAAATCATACCTTAGATGATCGCGAGATGAAGAATAAGATTATGGAGTGAATTGCAGCAAAGATATAAAGAAAATTGAAAAAAAAACCAAGGAGAAGATTACTAGGGGTTCGTGGCTTTTTGAGGGAAAAGAAGAGAAGTTTGGTGGTGGATAATGATGAAATGATTAGGTGGGCGGGGAATATTTCTAGATTAGTCTGTGAGTCACAGTTTGGTTTCGATTACAGTTCCTGTACCGGTTTAGCAATGTATTTCGAGCATGTAAAAACAAAGCTTCTACTTGCATTAATATTATAATAATCTTGCTTGTATAGACGGGTTATTCACAATGGGGTTCCACATGGGGAGGAATTGAAGGTGGTTTATATGTTCTATTACATGTGGTTCATTTTTTAGGATGTCAGGACTGTCGGTGGATAAATTTATTTTTTACGACAAGACGTCCATAATGCAAGAAATAGATTATTTCCTTACTCTTGATAATATTTGATGTAAATCTTCTCCCTTTGTGATATTTAAGATATATGTCAATCGATTGCAGCGGTATGTCAATTGGACTGACCGAATGATCGAATTCTGATACAAGTTTTGGATGATTCGGATGATGATATTATAGCCTATCGATTGCAGGATGGAAAGAAAAAGGAGTGAACATAGTCTATCGACATCGGCTTATAAGGACTAGATACAGAGCAGGCAATCTTAAATCAGCAATGTCATGTGACTATGTGAAGGACTATGAATTTGTAGCCATCTTTGATGCTGACTTTCAACCTAATCATGATTTTCTACAACATACAATTCCCTCATTTCAAGGTAACTTCAAAAGCATGTTTTATGATATAGTAGTAATAGTAATAATAATGAAATTTGGCCATGATCATACTAGTATGACTATCATAGATGTAGATTGTTAAGATTTGATTTTCAGCTAAATGTAGTATTTTTGTAAATGGTAATATATTGAGTTTTAATCCTGTATTTGGAAAGGTTTGATATGAGTGGTGCCTTTTACCTCATTTAGCTCACTTTTTCATTATTAGTATAACTTTGACAAAAAAAATTTGTTTACCATTTTTACTACTATAATTTTTCTTGAGGGATATGTATTATGATCTTAGATCACTAGGACAAATTCAATGTTGTAGGGAGACATTAGCTAAATTACTTGTCCTTCTTTCTGTCAGGGGAATCCTGAATTAGGCCTTGTCCAGACCCGATGGTCATTCGTGAACAAAGGCGAAAACCTACTTACTAGACTGCAGAATATCAATCTGTGTTTCCATTTTGAGGTGGAGCAGCAAGTAAATGGTATCTTCCTCAATTTCTTTGGGTTCAATGGGACCGCGGGTGTGTGGAGGGTCAAGGCCTTGGAAGACTCAAGGGGTTGGCTTGAGAGGACAACGGTAGAGGACATGGACATTGCAGTTCGAGCACAATTGAAAGGTTGGAAATTCATTTACCTCAATTATGTTAAATTCTTTGTGAATTACCCGAATCTTATGAAGCTTACAAGAAACAACAACATCGATGGCATTCTGGACCAATGCCACTTTTCCGATTATGTTTTTCTGATATAATCAAATCAAAGGTAGTAGCAATTTTATTTGATGTCTTGTTGATTTTGTGGTGAACTCAATATGAAACATTAGCCTAATACCAAAAACTACTTTAATTTTTTTTGGCAAATTTCTAGTTGGAAGAAGGGTAATTTAATCTTCGTGTTCTTCCTACTGAGAAAACTGATCCTTCCATTCTACTCATTCACAGTTCGTCCCTAAGGCTGAATTACCACCATGGGTGATAATTCACCCATTTGTTCGAGAACAACATCCCATCACCTAAATCATTCCCTTTCTTGATGCCATACCTATTGTTCGAGAACACGATGTCAGTGACAAAGTTCCAAGCAATGGTATCAGGCTTGTTTCAACTCGGAAGAGCCTACGAATGGGTAGTTACAAAGAAGTTAGGCAGATCATCTGAATCAGACTTGTTAGCTCTTGTAGAGAGGGAATTAAAGAGCCTAAATGAGGAGAAAATCCAAAGAAGCCTTTCTGAATCAGGGCTTGATATGATGGTTGATAAGCTTAAAGAACAAGAGGAAGAATCAACCCCCCTTGTAAAGAAGAAGACAAACAGGATATATAGAAAAGAACTTGCTCTTGCTTTTTTTCTCTTAACTGTAGCTGGAAGAAGCTTTTTATCTGCTCATGGAATCCATTTCTACTATTTGCTCTTCCAAGGATTATCTTTCTTGGTAGTTGGGTTGGATTTGATTGGAGAGCAAGTTAGCTAAAAATCAAGATGAACATTTTTACAGTCAATCGTCACCATCAACATACACCAATGTCTCTAATGAAGCTCCTGCCTAAGCAGGTTGATTTTTTTTTCTTTTTTGATTATATAATGTATTTTAGCAGAACATATTCCCAATTCAAGAACTGGTGTCTTGTCATACATGATTACAACCATATTTTGAAAGGTAGCATATGAACATTGATTTTCATTTTTTTTTTTAATTTTCAACTGTACAATTAAACTGTGTTCTAAATAATACTATATCAAATACTTCTTCTTATTCTTAATCTAAATCGCTTAACGAATTTTCAATTTATCTCATTTATAAGTCGTTTAACCTATTTTACTCCTGTTATATTCTTAATTAATGTCTTTCAATATCTTTTTCTAGCAAAATCTTTTCCAAATATAATTATATTCTCTTCCATTCATTCCTATACTAATTAAATTGAAATAATTAATGATAGCAGGGAGTATATACTTTGACATTCACATTATGTACATTAATTTAATACCATGGTTTTCATTATGATTTTTACTGCTTTTATAAAAGGAAAGCTCGCAAGTCATAAAATGATGATCATTTTTTTCCTTGGTCATAAAGGTGGGTTAGGATTTGATCCAAATTCATATGCTATATTGATTACAAGTTCAAATTCATATCCAAATTCAACTATGACAATTATCAGTTACATTGCCCTCTTAAAAGAATATACTATAATACTAGGATTGCAATATACGTCTATACTCCATTTCAAAGGAACCTCACCTCTCGCCGAATGTTAAGTTGATCTTGTAGAAGTGATTTACCATTGAGGTACACCAAGTCAAACGCATAAATGCATACTTCAACCTTGATTTCACTCATAATCACATTCTTCCGAGCACGTGTACTAAGGACCTGAACATATACAAAGATGATTATCTTTGATATATAGAAAATGAAAAATCTATACAACTTAACGAACTTAATCGAATAACTTTAATGAACATCAACCTACAAAAAAAAATGAACTAAAAGATACTTGTTAAAATAGAAATTGTTAATTATGGATGTGATAGTAAACACAGCCCAATTCCGTATTAAAAATAAAAGGCTTGTTAAAGAAGCTGGATGATTGCTATTACATGATAGCAGCTACATGGTTTATGTCTCAACATAAATGTCCAATCAGTTCTGACAACTTTGCAGTTCAAGGAGAAAATAATAATCACATAAATAATAATCATGTGGCCAGGTGGGAAAATCTTTCAATGGAAAACCATATATCACTTGGGGATATTTTTAACAGGACCGACAGTCAAAAAATATTTATAGAGAGCAAACTTTAATTAGAACATCTTAATCCTGCATTCTATTTGCTTCACCCAGATCTTACCATATCATTCTATCACTTTTCTAATAACGCTATCACAAACTGATGGAAACTGTAATAGAGCTTCAGTAATAGCTCCAAAGGTATGTGTATGTCGATTTACTCCACAATAGAGACTATTAAGATAGCAACTTACACAAATAATAGATACAATTATAACTAGCGGTGGTATATTAGGAAAAAGAGTATGTTATTTAAGATAGAAGTAAGAAAAATCCACCTGCATCCTTTAAATGCCATCAAACTTCTCTATGCATAGAACACGAAGAGGCAAAATCCTCTTGTATAATCCAAATGACACAATTTTTAAAGGCAAGCATAATTCAATTCTCGATCCTATTAAAGATCTTCGAATTTAGATACGATAAAAATAAAAAAATAAGTAATGTTATCAATAAAGTTCCCTATAATACGATTAAAAGAAGCCCACCGAAAAAAGGCGATTCTCTGTTTTTCACGGTCAAATGCCACAAGTTCACAATCAAGAACAAATGATGTTACAGATGGGTTTCTCAATCTTGCAACAGCATCAACCTCAGGATGTTAAACATAACCCAACCAAACTAAGCCTTATCTCAGAACATTAAACATATGATAGTAAAATCTCAACATTGATAAAAACACCATAATTCAAGTAACACATTTAAAACCAAAATTGATAGTACGAGACGAGAAACTTCAAAACATTTCTAGCTTTTAAAGAAATAATTAAAACATCGCTTTATTTAGTATATAAGTTCCATTATCTCTAAAAAATTAAAAGAAGGTGAAGACAGTAGGCCTAACCCCAAGAATGTGTTCTTTGCTACATGATGTTTTATCTCAAGGCTAGAAATTTATAAACCGGTGAGGTATCTAATAAATGTTGAGCTCGGGAATCAAATCAACATGGTAAAGTTACACAGCATAAATTATTGAGTTTGGGCAAATAAAGTTTTGAAATAACAGAAAAACTATATAGAGAAATCATAAGTGGATGGTCATATACATATACCCAACCACACCATAAAGGACAGCTGATTTGTTTTGCTTTGATTTAACAGCCATTTGACCAATGACAGACATGAAGCATTTCGTAAATGAAGAATGTAAGAACTCTGACAAAAAATATTACAGTTTACCTTGCAACAGCATCAACAACATCAGGAAATTTTCCAGTATTTCGTTCAGCATTACGACTGTATATCTCCACCGAACCGTTGTCCAAGTAATGTATCTGCATATTAGATAGAATTAATAAATTCAATTTCCACGTAGAAATCTACAGATCTCTCAAGATATTGTTTGGCCACCTGTGCACGCTCCCCATCATATTTGTATTCACAGGTGAACTCCGTGCTCTGGAACTTATCAAATATTTCAGAGACTGCTGTAGTTGGTTTTGCCAACATAGGTCCAATAGGAATACCAGGAGAGAAGCTACATGTCTTAGGAAGATCCCATATACCACCAGCAAGCAAAGCAGGAATTATTTTGTCATAGACTGGAATTACGGAGTAAACTTGTTTGAGAATTTTTGCAGCCTGACAACAGGAAAGCATTGAGAAACGTTACTTTTCACAAGGAATCTACAGCAAACGCGCACATGTTTCACAAGCACATAATCGTGCAAATGTATGAGTATGCTGAGACCAAACTGTCTGGGAATGAAACTCATTGTGGTGGCTGATCAATATTCAACAGTCACAGCAACAGAAGCTGTATACATCGATGGAGTTTCTCACAAAGTGAAATCAGTAAAGAAGTCTAGCATCAACATAATCTAATTAAAATTTGTGATCTTTTCAATTACGGGAGTCTCATAAACTAGAATTCAAAAACAAATAATCCATATTGATACATGTGTGGTTAGTATTGACTTTACGCAACCTCTAAGGAGGAGGAGGAAGAACGCGAGTTATTCACCTTTTCCATGTTACATAGAAGCAAACAGTGGATAAAGCATTCAGAGCATATGATGATTAAGGCATTAGGTGATGATGCATTTGTAGCTAGGCCTCTCAAAATTATTTATTGATTACAACTAAGTTATAACTATTACAAATGTTTTGTTGCCCACTAGCCACCAGAAATCCAATTGCTCGTTTAAAAAAGATGCACTTACTTTATCATACATTACGAGTAGACCTACCCATTAGGTGCCAGTAACCACAAAATATATTAAATACTATGACAGGGTAAAAAAGACCATAGAGAGAGCTGTATTATTCAGATACCATGACACGGGAAAAATTTAGACTAAATAAAGATGCTTCTATATCCAGATATTAAGAACAATGACCCACCTCCTCCAATGGCGACTCTACATGTCTGGGAGAGGAGAACCGCTTTCCACTGTAGACTGCAGCATGCCCTAGAGCAGTCAAGAGGGTTTGTTCTGCCAAACCAATTCGTAACTTCGTCTGCAAAGAGAAGTCAAATGAAGCCTGCATTGCTAAAATTTAGGCGTAGACTTGTGACACAATAAATATGTGAAGATGACCTGGAGTAGACGAATTAGATATAGAGGTTCACAGTCAATAGCTGCCACAAGAAGTGACTTGATATGATTCTTCTTCTTTTCTTGGCTATCCTTTCCAGATTCCTATAAATGTCATGAAGAAACAATTTAGAAAACAAGGGCAATTCAAGTTGAGGTTAACCATACAATGATTGAGAGGACAAATTTTCTGATGGCAATTTTTAAACATAGACAATTCAACAAAACTCCAGTACCATTAATGAAGAGCAAGAGGGCGTTTTGCTAACCTTTCTTTTTAGAACTTATAAGTGAACATCTTAACGGTAAATGTGTATCTTATAAGTTGTGTTATTAATTTTGACATACTTGGCAGATAAAGCTTATAAGGTGTGAAGACTATGAAAATACCTATAATGATATTACCTTTTAAAGAACTTTTAACTAGTATGGCTATTTGGTCATTTACATGGTCAAAGTCCATAAATATGTTTCACCAAGTTCATATTTTAAGTAAATATATAAATGTATTCTCGAAAGCGAAAATAAAGCAATGCAAACCATAACCAATAATATATGCATTAAACAGATACGAGAACCACCAAAGACTTTAGACGAATAGAAGAAACAAATGCTAACTTCAAAGTCAAGCCAATGAGGACATAAGAACTAGATTGGAGCCCAATACACAAATTCCAATCTACTGGAAGCATAAATAAAGAAAGAAAGCATTAACTACCTTAGCTATAATGTGAAGTTTATCAAAAACTTTAGCAACCGTCAATGGTTCCGGTTTACGCATCAAAGGCTGAGATGAACGGCTTGCTTTTGCAACAAGACCTAAATCTCCAAGTTCCTGTCAAAACTGCTATGATTGGTTTGGGGTGAATCGAGGGAAGGGTAAAACTAAATAAAAAAATAATAACATAGGGGAAGGTAATCGAGGTGAACGTTTAAAATGTTGTTTGAATACTTATTAATTTGTCGGGTGACTTGGGAGAAATATAATTAAAAATAACATTCACCTCGATTACCCAACTTTTGAGGGGTAATAGATTCACCTAGGTAAACAAATATATCCATCCCAATTTATGTTTATGTTTTTTCTTAGAAAACAGTATAAAGCTTCATAGAGTGAGAATGTAAGACATTCTGGGAATCATAAATACAGTGATATGCATTTTGTTAGAAGATTCAAGGAGTGAAAAATGAATTAAATAAAATCAAACACCTTATATTGGTTCTTAATTTGAGATTGTTTAGATCCACAAGCCTCAGCAAGTGCCTTAATAATGGAGGCATCTCCTCCTATTAACCAAAAGATACACCAACGCAACCAAGTCATGAGGCGTAGTCTCCATGACCAAAATTAAACGGCACACTCTCACCTTCACCCCAGTAAGCCGCCTTATTTGCCTCAAAAGTTGCACTTGTTTTCTTCAATTCACTTACACTCTCATCAATTCTCAATTTCTTCACTTTCAATCGTCAATTCCGCATTCTTCATATCGAGGGTACTTTCCGAATTTGATTCTAGGGTTTTTCGTTTCGGTTCAATCTTTTTATTGGATCTGGAGAGAATAAGTTACATTCAACGCGGGAATCCTAGATTAGAGGGAGTCTTTATATGGATGTCAAATTAGGGTGTGCATAAAATTCATAACCCACCCCCACCCGAATAAAAAAAAAATTATACAATGAATCAAACCAATTTAGAGCATCATTGGTAATCCATATTATTTTGCTCAATCTTTAAGTAGACGAATCGAACCAAACTTATGGTTAATTTTTTTTTTAAATAATCAGTTCATTATTTGTAATTGCACTGAGTGCACACTTAGCGAGAACAATTAAGATTTGAATATTTTCAAAGTTAATAATATAGGGAATATGTATTTATATGTATGTAAAAAGAATGGTATTATCTATATCATATATAATATCTAAGGGGTTCTATCACATAAAGTTGCCCAACTTTCGATATTTCTATTTTACCTTTTAAGAACTAACCACCCAAAATTCAACTTCCATAATATTTGGATTACATACGACAAAACTACCTGAACAAATAATAAAATAAAGGTCGCTTGCTATTTTTTCACAGAAGATATCGTTAGCTACCAAAACTCATAATACGACAAGATGACATTTTTCCTCTTATATGTTCTGCAGATGTTACTTAATTTTATAATTCATTATTTGTATTATTAAAAAGATATTATAAAATCAATGAACGAATATTCGCGACAAGTGTTAAACTACGTGACAAATAATCAGTATAATAAATGTGTATGGACATAACAAAATTATTTTTAAAGAGAGTTTATTGAAGTTATATAAATTAGACTAGTCTTGGAACTTGATTTTGGGAAACGATTTATATAAAACAATACAATTAAAATTAAAACTTGAGCCAAAAAAAAATATATTAGCTAAAATATATATGTTTAAAAAATAATATGTCCAAATTTGGCCACCTTTAATCATCATTGATTCTCCAAGAGGCCAAAAATCTACCATTATATTCGATTGTACGAATCCAATCTAGTACACAGACTTTCCACTTACTATGCTTGCAAATTTGTTCAACTCATGCCCTTATAACCTTCGTGTTACCGAAGAAGTTTGACAAGGTCTAAGCAAACCACTTACATAGAGTGAAAATCTGTTATGCATGTCTAAGAATCGTCATTTAACATAAGTTCTATGAGAAACTCTTAGGATACAAATATATTATCTTCTTAGTTCTTATAGCGGTCAAATCCAGTATAATGACTGAAACTCTTTTCAGAACCGTATACCCATGTGATTTATTAGAGTATATGTATATTCCTCTTATCCAAGAAACCCGATCAAGACAATCATTCACATAATCCGGCCCATCTAGCGAATCCAACCAATAGTACAACAACATTGAAATCATAATATAAAATACACATCAAACAATTTGTTATACAACTCGAAATAATAATAATTATATACAACGTAAAACTTCAAGGATAAAAAGTATGACTGCTGGTGTCTTCAAGCCACCATCGCCATCTTCGCTGGTACGCAGCCTACTGCCAATGCATATCGGGTCATCCGCAACAACCAGGCATTTAAACGCCCGCCCATAAAGAATAGGAGTCATTTAAAAGCCGAAAGGAAAATAAATAAGACGGTTAACCTACCTGATCGTACGAATAAGAATAATTTAGATTTCTCACCTATTTAGAGACTATACCCCAGAGTATTATTTTATAGGTTACTCTCGCCACAAAATAAAACTTTCCTTATTGGCTTTCTAACTAACACCGATAACCCACACCACGTCAATAACTTCCTCACAAGACAATCTAATTACAAGAGGTATTTCTCATCTATTATCTTTCAAGTATAGCTAATTCCCAATATAATATACACCCAAATACACAATAACTTAAACATATATCTTAACCTCTCTCATAACTCATGCATATACAACTCAATCAATTTATCTTGGGCTCACTTTAAAGTACTACTCCCATTTTACAATCATACTCCTCCTATGACAACTAATGTTCCTCGTAAGACCTTCCAAATATATGCATTTCTTAATATGACTGAGTAATATATCTTGAATCAGATAACCTAAGTAATGTATTTATCTTCCCGTATTTTCCATTTAGTATATCGAACTCTATTTACCTATGGTATCAGTCGTGGTTGGGACAAGATTTCATATTCTAGCACATTCAATCCATTTTCCACCATATATATATATAAAATATCATCAACATCATCGACAGACAAGATAAACTTCGCTTATACTTCATTCCTAATGTTCTCATTCCAAAGTATCTCATCCATTAGCCACTTAAGATATATAGAACATATCTAACAAAAGACAAAGAATGCCGTACAACCTAAAAATAAATACCGTATCCTCGAAGAAAAATAGTCACGACAAGGTCGACGCTAAAACGTAAGATAACTATCAAAGCACCGTTACAAGACAACAACGCATTAGAATAGTCATCGTAGTCAAATATGACAAATACATGTATACGTGATTATCGGATAAAGTCATACAACATAATTCCGTCACGGTCTCGCATAACACATGAATATAATAGAGGGTTCATAAGCACACAATCACCCAAATGAAATCACAGACTCAACAACGAATAAAACCTAGTCATCAAAACCTCCTATCTCTCATATCCCCACCAAGATACCATCCCTCTAAATGCCGCATATATACTCAACTGCCTACCTCAGAACGGACAAATCAACAATCACCTCAGTACTTATACCAAGCAAAGATAGCGGGCCAAACCGCACTTATACACAAAGTATAAGGCACACCGCATCTCTATACACAAAGTATAAGGCACACCGCATCTCTATACACCAGCATATACACCGCACGCTATACCGCAAGATAGGCCACATCAACAACAATGCACACAAAGAAAGTAATCAAAGAGAGTCATACCCGCACGCTATACCGTAGTATGTAATAAACCGCACGCTTATACCGTAGTAGACAGGCCAAATCGCACGCTATACCGTAGTATAAAATACTCGATAATGCACACAAAGAAAGCCGATCAAAAGAGAATCATACCGCACGCTATACCGTGAGATAGGCCACTCGACAATGCACACAAAGAAAGCCGATCAAAGAGAATCATACCGCACGCTATAACAGAAGATAGGCCACTGACAATGCACAAAGAAAGTCGACAAAGAGAATCATACCCGCATGCTATACCGCAGTATGTGGCCAAACTGCACGCTATACCGTAGTATAGGGCCACTCGACAATGCAATAATGCAAAGAAGCGATCAAGAGAATCATACCGCACGCTATACCGTAGTATAAAAATAATAACGCCACATATCCCGCAAGGAAACAGAGTCACCTAATCCCTAAGAATTCCCAACCATAGGTCATATCCTAATACTCAAGTCACCTCAAAATCATACATATAACTCCACTCAAACACCTCTCAATAACCAACTACTTTACTTCCAACAATAGCAAAGCATACAATTAATACATCACACAATCAGAATCAATCACAAATCAAGTGCCACATAAATACCACAAGCGTTTCCACAAAGCCACACAAATACCACAGCCAAGGCCATAATACGTAAATATAAGTTGGGAGTTCAGCCATCACTTACCTCAAATCGCCTTCAATGCCGCATCAGTCACATAATCATTAGGCTCACATAATCGCATAACCATTACATGTATACCATTCCCCCCTAATCATATCACAGCGACATATACACCATTCACATAATTATATTACAAAGACCTGCATATCCTTTACACATAATTATAATACAAGGATGTGTGTACACCATTTAAAAAGAAGTACATATGTAATACACGGCATAAGTACTCACCTCTACTAGCTATCACAAAGTCCTCACGAAGAACGCGATCACGAACGTGCCTCTTCCCGCGGCCATGCCTGGGCAACACCTAAAGTGTGATCCAGAACTAATACCAAGCACCACGCTCTAGAATAAACATTACCAACTCTCATCTGAACGATTTCTAAAATCCGCCTAATACGACGCAAACTATCTAATTATAAACTCATCTGACACAACCACAAATCGACGCCTAAAATTCCATCTTATCATTTTATCATTACAAATTAACTTATATGTCATTCTAGTTAATCACAGCGTCCCTTTAATTAACAATCTATACTCCAAAATATCAATTATATCTCAACTCAAAATATTACTTTTCAACTCTAATCGCTTTAATGAATTTTAAATCACCGATTTAACATCACAATAGCTATAATAAGGTCCCAATTAAACTCCTACACATTTAAAGTCTTATGAAAATATCACCTCAAAAGTCAACCGAAACCTAGAAAAGTCAACTGACCTAACGCGCTTCAAACGAGCTCTAAATCACGACTAATACATATATACGTCATGTAACCCATAACCAACTAAGATTTATCATAAAATTCAATATGTAAAGTCAACCAAAGTCAACTATCTCAAACCCAAGAAATATCTCGGAAGACTTGAAATTTCTTACCTTAACTCAAGAGAATGACGGGGAGAACAATATTCTACAACCGATCTTGAGTGCCTGAAAGCGACAATCTAAGAGAGAAATGGAAAAATGAAATTTTTTTATAGAGGGCTTAATTTCGCCAAAATTAAGGAAAAGAAGACGTAAGCTATGACGATGATGACGACAGGAGTATATGTATGAATAGATATTAAAAAACCGAGTCCTGCTCGGTTTCTAAGCACCGCTATCGTACTTAAATTCCATTTAACCCGATTTCAAAGATAAAATTCTTCCATGGCAAACACTACTAAATTATAAATGAAATTCAAAGTTTTACTAAATAATATATCGAAAAAAAAAATTATACTATTCCCTGGTCCCACCGACCGAATTTTTTTTTTTTTTTTTCGTAACGGTTATTACACACAAAGCCTCTCCGTAAAACTGTGAGATTGCTAACGGAATCATAATCTCAATGTTTCGAACGAAGAGATGATTTACATTGATGTCATTAACCTGTAATGAATTTATAACATAAATTTAATCATTGCCTGGCAATGTTAATGATGTCATTTAATATGAAAACGGGCTCCTAAACCGACATCCCTTCTAATTCACATGTTTCATTCCCATGCATCATACATGCAATTTCACATTTTACTGAGTGTGTGGTTTGACTAGGGATAAGTTATTCTAGGTCGAAACCTTTATGCACATACCCATATTTCTTGTTAAAGAAATACTTATATTTGGTTACACATCATATCAAGATATGAACTGATCTCCAAGTCTGCTACCTGTATTTAAGTTATCAACTTATAACTTTATCTTAGTAGTGTCAATCTCTCCGTCAAGTCTATTATCGATCTTCTATTGTAGTTCCACCAGCCAATGTGTATCAGTCATATTTATGAGCTACTAGTGCCCTCTTATAAATCTTTAAGACTGACACTTTGTTTACCTTTTCTCGTGGCTCAACCTTTCCACTTAGTACATAAGTTATGTATCTCGCCCTTTACAAAGCGCTGAAAATACATTGTTATAGCATCCGATAACTTATATGTGTAAGGTTTCAATCAATGATTGACCTCATACTTGTAAAGATGATTCAATAGCTGGGGATGCTAATAATTCTAACATTTTACAAGACCTTTCCAACTCGGTTCTTCAAATTTTCGCTTCAAACGGGGTCAATCAATAAACCTAATCGATGTCATGTATTTGCGGGAATCTCCTAAGATGTGTTAAGACTTAATTCCGCACTTTTCAAGAAAAACTTATATCGGTTTTCAACTTGACTTCTTTCAAGTATATTCATTCTTTTCTTCATGTATATCTATTCTTTTCTCAAGATCGTATATTATATAAATTTCTATTTTAACATGTTTAATAACATGTTCCTTGAAATAATGTAAATTTCATAGTCATAATTGTGATTTTAATGATCATAAAATCATTTGAAACACATTTTTAATCCATAAATGAGATTCTACGCGGTATAATCGCAAAATTTGTATATAAACGAAAAAGGGCTTCGAACCTTTGTATAATTTGGGGCGCTGAATAATAATTTGGAGCGCTATAAATATCTCTCCTCGCTGGGCTACGCGGTTTCAACAATTTTGTTTTAATGATTGACAAAACATCGATTTACTTTCTAACTATTAGTTTGAGTTTGCGTGAATGCAGAATATTAGAAAGAAGCTTGTATTGAAGAAGTTATCTTTTAAATCACATAACATATGTCGAACGCGATCGCTATGATGCTGCAAAGATTTCAAGATGATAGTTGAAATTGAAGAATCAATCGAGCATTGAGCCTTGAAGATGAAGAACATTAGTTATAGGATTATGTGCTTCTAAGGTCAATGTAAGGATATTCACTTTTATCTTATTGTACTTAAATATCAGAGATGCGCTTTGAAACCGCTATAAAATGATTTTAAACGTGAACGGATTTTAAATGTTGTTTAAAAATGTGTAATCTTACTTGATATACAAGAACATATCTAAACCAATTTTATTATGACTTTGTGTCATGGATCATTGGAGTAGAAATGATCTTAAATAATCAAGCTGGAAAACACAAGAGATCGGTTTCGAAAATTACTAAGCCATCGACGATTCAAACGAATGTTCTTAGTTGATCTTTATCTTGAATCAAAGTTTAGTTCAAGTGAAATAATGTATTGTTATTTCATTAGAACCAAACATTGAATCAAGAAAATAGATCGGCCTTGAAAATAGCTTTAAAACGCATTTTGAATCGTCAAAATCGGAGTTAAACGGCGAAAAATGAAACATTTTAGCACTCTTCGTAGCTCTTTCGTAGCGGTACCGAACTATTCGTAGCATATTTTCGGTACCTAACTACCGAATATAGCTACTGAACATTAAAATTTGAATTTCAAATTAAAACCATCAATCAAGGATCAAGGTTCAGCCGCTCGGTTAGGTTAATTTTCGTAGCTGGGGCCATCGAACGCGATACCTAACATGCCGCTTTTGCCCTAATTTTTGACTTGGCAATAGCACCATTCTTCAACACTTTTACTCACCCACTTTTGCTTTCAACCTTATTCATATACACTTCATATTTTATAGTAAAGCAAAACATCTCTAGCTATTTTATATACAATATATTTGAGTGAAGTTCTATAGTGTTACTATTGTATTTTTCTATAGAAAAATTGTATCTGGCCATTATATCGAGAGGAAAACTCGGTTGTAGCTTTGCCCTTAATCGTGAGATTAGGGAGTATCGAAACTTAAGCGTAGGACTGGCTAATGCAGGAGGATAGCTGGTTACTATGTATAGTGGCTGTTGCTCTGTAGCTTATATCTAGGAGTTCCGGCCCATTATTATAGTGTTACCCCCAGGTCATAGTTCGAGGGATCAGGCAAGAGGGAAACCGGCATTTAATTCTCCGAGTATCGTATTTCTTCCCTCACTTTACATTCAGTTATTTATTTGTTTAACTTTATTCCTAGACTTTGATTTTCGTGTTTGTTTAATTAATTGAATAATTAATTTTGTATTGAATTTGGATTAATAGTTGTTTGGATTAACTAAATAGTTATTTTAATTGATTGTGAAATTAATCAAAACTTGTTCTCAAACTAAGTTATAAATTTAATCCATACTTTGCTATTCAATTCTAATTTAATCATCGCTTTAATTATTTATACACTAGACATTTCATATTCGCTTAATTAATTTGGAATATTTAATTGTGTACTAATGTTGAATTACAGTTATTGGATTAATTAATCGTTGTTTTAATTTCCATTGAACTTGAATTAAAATATTGATTAAAACTACATAAAGTTAATAATCCATACTGTACTATCGTATTCATTTAATTATCAAGTAAATATTCATATTAATTAGACTTTTCAAAAATAAAAAAAGATTAATTTTTTCTGTCTATCCTTATTCACCCCCCTCTAAGGATAGCATATATTCTAACACCTCCTAGATCAAATGTCAATGCCTCTCAGATAATCCACACTAACGCTCTCATCAATTCCTTTCGATTAACTAGGTATCACTGCTGTATAAAGTGAAATGAAATTAAAGAAGAAAAATGGTTGCTTCTTCCATGATGTGGTTCAAGGTGTTTGGGGTGAAAGAGTTCTATCAAGTTTTCTACGAAAACTAAAATTTAAATAATTTTATAATCAATCTCTCATTTTCATTCTTAATCAAATTGAAGATTAAAATGAAAAGTTACTATTCACGTCACTATTCACTATTACTATTCATTTCCTAAATAGTAACATGAATAGAGAATATGGAGTGAATGTAGAGTTATTTTGTGAGAAGTTATTTTTAGTAACAACTTCCCACTTCCTTCACTATCACCCCCATACACGCCTCACTCTTGTTGACCAAGTCATGGGGTTAACTTTCCATATTTGGAAATTGACCCCAACGTTTCCTTATGTTTACACATTGATCCCGAAGTTTGAGTCATTATTCTAGATCAATTGCTATATATGTGTGACCTCTTAGGGCTCAATTAATAATAGACATGTATTAAATTGATATCAACCAAATATATTTAATACATTGATCGTGAGCGGGCTCTAGTAAAACCATCACGACCCCTAACATTAATTGAGTTGATCCCAATACATCAATCGTCCGACAATTGATGTACGTTTGAACTTAACTTTAAATGAGTAATCAATTAAACAATATTATTGTATAACAGGCATATTTATAAGATTACTTTAATCTTATAATTCCAACACTCCCATTTGTCCTTGGACGATTACTATTTGAGCGATTCATTCGGCTACACGATTTCCTACGTACCAAGCCTATGGTAGATTTCAGCACCACACTCTCGCACTTGGATTGCTCTTGGATGTTTGAAGTAGTGTGATCCCAGACTTTCTAGAGAGACGGCCATCAAATCACCACTAGTTCCTCAAGATGCTAGAAATTTACTATTATATCCCATTGTACGAATCTCATTCAGGTACGTATTCTTCCACTTGTTACGCTCACAAACTGCCTAACACGTGTTGTTATGATCTTCGTGTTACTAAAGACATTTGAAAAGGTCAAGACGAACCACTACTATAAAGTGAAATCTTTCCACGCAAGTCTAATAATCGCCATTTATTATAAGTTCTATGTGAAATACTTAGGACACAGATATGTTATCTTCTAAGTTCTCATGGTGGTCAAATCCAGTACTACGGCTGAAACCTTTTCAGACCAATATACCCATGTGATTGACTAGAGTATATGTATACTCCCTTTTGATCCAAAAAACGTGATCAAGACAAACATTCACATACTAACCAATTTGGTGTTTGATTCCAATAGTGAACACCTGATTAGGGATGAACTATCTCGTTGTTTTCTGAGCTTGATAGAGGATTTTTATTTGAGTCCTCAACTCCAAAGGCCTCTCTAGAAAATTTTAGATTGCTTATGAAATCAAAATCTACAGTAAGATGATTTACATGTGATGTCATTAACATGTAATGAATTATAAATTCAGTCATTGTCTAACAATGATAAGTATTTACATCATCAGAAAATGAGTTCCCACTAAACCTCATATCAAGCACGCTTCAATACACGTAGCGATAAAATGAATTTTCATGCTTATAATATCAGTGAAGTTTCACTCAGAATAAATCAATGTTATTCTAGGTCAAAAACCTTACACGCATATTTATTTCTCATTTAATACCTAATTCTTTTAATGAGATATTTATATTGAGTACATCATTATGGTTGAAGATCTGATCTTGATCCCTAAGCTCGTACAACTTAGCTAGAGTTATCTTGCTATAACTCATTTATTGTTTAGTGTTGGGTCTTTTACCAAGTGCACTATGGCTCTTCATTTGTATCTTTGGCTACTACCGCCTTATAAATACGGACGCTTCTATCTTTATCCAGCTAAGGCTTAATACTCATTTGCACTCGACGGGTCTTGCACCCCTGTAAGTCTATCAATGTCCATACTGCTATCATACATTGAGTCGATCTTCAATTTCATGGCTTATACCACTCATCATCTTCTTTTCCTTCATTGTTTCTTCATACGAATAAGGCCTGCCACTTTCAATTAGGAAAGCTCTCATACCATCTATCGGGTTCTTAACGAGTTCTATCTGATCGGCCTCTCGGGTTGTTGAATCTAGGAGGCTCGGCCCACGTTTCCTCGTGGGTCGAAGCAACTTTCTATGTAAAGCATGATCCATCTCCTAAGCGAGAGTCAAGCAAGTAACAACCTCCTCTCTCGCTCTTGAACAAGATCAAGATTATCATCCTCGAAGCCTTTATCCATGTATTCCCTTTCAACGAAGACACCAAAGATGTTAAACAAAGATTTTTTTTTTTCTGATAGAAGAATAATTTCTGTAGTTTCTTAGGGTGTCCAATGAAGTATAATTAATGGACTCGGGTCCCAACTTGTCTCGCTAACTTTTTTAACATAGACTTATGCTACCCCAAATTTCATATACGCCGTTTTAAACTATAACTCATGCGGGAGTTAAAGGAGCTGATTTAGTTGAAACTTTATTTAGTCTGCATCGCGCTTTCTAATGGCATAACCCCATAGATCGTTGGTAGTATCGAGGTACGCATCATTGATTGAACCATATCTAAAATGGTTCGATTCCTCCTTTCAGACAATACATTATGTTGAGGTGTTCCCAAGAAAGTGAGTTGTATTATACCACATTCTTTAGATGCGTCAAGTCATGGCTCAAGCATTATCCGCCCTATCGAGAACCTTGATTGTTTTGTTGAGTCAAGTTCTCAACTTGCTCTCGAAACTCCTCAACGCCTAAAGGCTTCATGTTTATGCTTCAATAGATATATGTAACCATATCCGCTGCAAATGGTCATGAAGGTTATAAAGTATGAGTAACCTTCTCGCAGTGTTCATTGTCCACATACACGGTAAGTATAATTTTAACAAATCGCTTCCCTTTCACTAGCCTCCAGCCAAGTGGGCGACTTAGTCATCTTCGCTTCTATTGTGTACACTGTGTACAAACAATAATTAAAGAGACAAAAATATATGTACCGCTCTTTCCAAATAATCGTAAAAGTCGTGAGGAATAATATGACGTAAGACTCATTTGTTAATCCAAAATAGAATGCCTCTAAGAATTATCCACACCAACTATTAAAATGCTCCTCCGAGAGTTTTAAAGTAACCCTTTAAAATATTTAACCGTAGACGAGAAAGGGACGAAAACTAAATCTTTATTTTCTACCTACTAATTAAACGAGCATAGAGAGTTTTGCCTTTCATAAAGTAAATACCAAAAGTGAACGGTTAAAGAATTCAATCAAACGGCCTTTTATATGTAAGCGCCGGGAACATTCTAAAAGGCCTATCCCTTAAGGGTGGGAACATCTAGAATGTCTGCAAGGATAAACCCACAAAATAGGAGTGGAAGGTTCTAGAATGTCCCGTTTCGAGCCCCATTCAAGGGATTCCAATTTAATCCTCGCCCCATTATTTCTATACAGCCTACATTTAACCCCCTAAGCTTTTATAACGTATTATAACTCGATTGCTTGTATGTGTGTGACCTCTTAGGCTCGATTTCAACAAAAGCCATATATTAATAAATTTTAATCAAACACTATAACTAATATATTGATTGGTGAGTGGAACCTAACAAGCCATCATATCCCTGTTGTCATATCGAGTATCCTCGATATGAACATTGTCATACAATCTAATATATATATGAACTTTACTTAAATAAGTAAATCGGTTGTACTATCGAATTGTCCAACTGAATCATTTCAAATATCTCATATTTCTAACAAGCCAAGCAATCAATAAGAAATCCATTGATGAATTTAAAGTGCGAAATAAACAGACACAAGAGATTTATATAGGTTCCCTCTTAACGGAAAGGTACGGCCTGTTGGCCGCTTATGTAATCCACTAGTAATCCGTAAGAGCATACACTACCACTAACTAGAATCTATATTGAGTATTTTCATATATCGAAAATCTCAACAACAAAAACCTATCAAGGACAAAACTATGTTCTTCAAGAATATTAAAGACCCACATGTAGGACCCCCTGTGTCCGTCAGCCTGAGGTTGTAATCATCCAAATCCTCGACACCACAGCCACCAATTCGATGGATGACTCCAAATTTAAGCACACCTCGCCCCGAAATAACCCAATAAAACAAAAACACTCGAAAAGAATAGTTTTTAAGAAAATTATTCATCATGCATTTCCTAACCACAATAATAACAACCTATATACAACAATTGACCAAAGTACAAAATATCAACATACGACTCGTGACCGAATCGAATAACAACAAATAAATGAACTCCGAACTACAATAAAACACCACAAGATCAGCGAGATTCATCACCCGTTGCTCACCTAGGCTCTAAGCACGATCACTTAATGCACTCAAAAATGCTACAAGACTACCTCACAACCCCGCACAAATAAAATGTCACCATAGCAAATAGGGTATGTTCTCATGGGTTGAAGGAGACTTATATTAAGAGGCAATAACCCACACACACTCTCGCTTGAGCGTAATTAAAATAATTAATTTCGCATAACATTACGGAGACATGTAATTATACAACGTAAGGCCATAATATATAAGTCATTAGTGAATTCATTATCAAAATGCATAAATTTATAGGCTCGTCAACTAAACATAAACATACTGATAAAGGACAATAAAAATGATAATCATACATTTCAAAGAAATCAATGACAATAATACCCAAATGAGTCCACGACTCTACTCTATCAACCAACACAATAAGACATCACGACTAACCAACTAGACCATCCAACTCCACAACTCTGCCAACAACACTAGTACTACTCAAATCCACAACTACAACTCAATCAACTCAACATTCGAGCCCACAACTAAACAGCTCAATCAACTCAACATTCGAACTCACCCCTAAACACTCAATCAACTCAGCATAAATCCGGATTTCTACAACGAATGCGCATATAATCAACCTCAACTCCGCAGGAGAAACTTATGTCCGCCGACATAAGCTTAATAACGCCTCGCAACGAGGTACGAGACAAAACACCACACTTATACCGAAGTATATGTAATTACCGATAATACAACTCAACATACATCATCAACTCATATACAACTCATCCTACACCAACTCAACCAACAAAACACTCTAAACATCCAAAATGACCAAAACAGCCCGGAAACCACTTATCCTAATACGACTCAACTTCACCTCAAAACTTCATCTATCTAACATACAATCCATATCCAAATAAAGAATTCATATTCAACCATAATCAACACAAAATATACATACATATATACATTCACACAATTTGGTAAGTTAATTTACACTCCATGATAATTACTCACATTAGCTAGCAATATAATATGCCTCGCCTATTTAGTCCACGTGCTCTTCCCACGCTCACGCCTAACTCAAAACACCCGATCAATCAATAACTTACTACTATTTAACTCCAATTTTAATTCAATTTTCTAACTTTTCAACCCATTTAGCAAATTGCCAACTTAAGTATAGATTACTAATCGTGTTTAAATGACAATTAAAATGACGAATTTCAACCATCCCGACTAAGCCCCATAATCGGCCAACACCTTAACCAAAATACTAACATTTTAAACCAATTTTAATCAACCTAGAAATCATTTTTCTCAACTAATTTATCCTTTTATAACAATCTTTAATCAAAACCCCAAAATACTACTCACTTTACCCAACTCAAATCAACATAATCTCTACCAATCCACATAAAAATCAAAACTTATACTCCAAAATAACTATATTAAAGTCCAATAACATCATAATAAAATTTAAAGGAATTTGGGAAAAAGTCAACTCTCAAAATCAAATACATTTCAACTCTAAAACATTATAATCACCTCAAATCACTTAACTAGCTTAGACGAAACCTCATACCACGAAGTCCCAACCTAAAAGTCAAGAAAAGTCAAACTAAAAGTCAACTCTTCATAACTTAAAAAATATCACAAACTCAAACCCTTTCTTACCTCGGGGCGCTGTATACGATTTGGTATAAGATGTTCAACAAATTTATAAAGCTGACCAACAATGAAGAGAAGGAAAATGGAGAAAAAAAAAACAATAAAATTTTAAGTAGCTGATGATGCATGGAGTTCGCCAAGACGGGGAAGAAGAGGATGAATTATAAGATATTTGCGGGTAAGCTTTATCCTTATAGAGAAATTTTAGGTCCCATTGCATGGTTTTATTTCTCCACTTTTTGTAATCAAATTCTCGTGAAACGATTCTAAATATATTATTACCCGTGAAATATAATACTACTCATTTAATACTAGTCTCGGTATATCGATTTTATTCCGAAAGTATTTATACTATCTCCGGTCCCACCACCAAACGATATATAACATTTTTTTTAACGTAACGGGTTATTTCATAATATTATTCTAGGATGATTATTTCTTATTCTAGTATTTGGCGTGATAAATTAAACTCATAAAACAACCTAGTATTTATGTATATATACCTAGATGTATTCCTTTTCTTGGGTCAGTAAGTTGTCAAAACCGTCTTCAATCATGTCCAATCGTCTCGGATTGGCCCTCCAAATACGCAGGGGCCGAGTGCTTTCCAGATAGCGAGGCCAATCGAATTCTAAAGTGGGTCAACAGAGGCCTATTTTTCCAAAGACCGGGGCACCCTGCTTCAAACTCAACAATCTCCCCACTTGGAAGATATTTTTCGAACATCTTCAAGCACCTTCTATAGCAGCCTCCCGAGTTCATCATCCACGAACTCTACCATCTCAACTTCTCGCATCTTCCTTCTAATCCCAAAACATCCCTCGAATGACACCACCCTGACTAACGAAAAGATTCCGTAATAGCTCACACTTACCCCTGCTTGGACTCTTACCTCATTCGACAATCACCATGCTCTCGCCTTTGGCTTCTTACCAGCACTCAAAACCTCCAACCCGGATCGTGATCACTCCCCGCTTTCCATCTCCACGTCGATTTAATTTCCTTTTGATCTAATCTTATCACCCTCAATGTTTGATCAAAACATCCTTCAATAATTAGCAAATAATCGTGAGGTCGGGAACACCTCTCACCGCGACTTTTGAAATACACCCGCTAACTCGATGATTCATGCAACACAGCCCGCTGTATCCTTACCAAACGGCATTACATTCTCTCGTCAACAAGTACCTTTCTAACTTCTCAACGCAGCCTCTTCATTTGAACAACTCCTTCGTAACCTCCCTAACTACTCAAGATATTTAAGAACAAGAATTTCGCTAACGATTACCCTGTCTTATATTTTTATAGAAACCCCACGCCGACTTCACCGCTTCTCTCGCACTCCGCATCCTCTATTCAACCTCTTGAGAACCGTCACCAAGCATAATTCATGACTTGCCATTTAGCTATGATTTTAGCTTCCCAAACTACCTTCCAAATTCCTCCATTCCAAAAGAAATCCTATAACTATCACCATCCAAATTGATTCACCGAAATTAGATTCTTCCTACCTCGAACACGCTTCACCTTGTTAGTTTCGTAAAGAAACCATCGCATGCCTTCAAATTTACATCTCCCATACCCACTACATCCAACGGTTCATCATCGCCAGCATTTACCAGCCCCAAAATTTTCAAGAATATAATTCTCATCATCATATTCCTATCATGAGTGTATAGAAAGAAGTTCTAATCTATTATCCAGAATCAATAAGCATCATCACATTTTGTGTTTATGTGACCTGCTTTGCCACAACCCCAACACACAAGATCGTAACTATTTCTTGCTCTACTCACAAGTGATCTCCTACTATTTCCAAAACCTATGTTCTCTCATTCTTCCTCTTCCTACACTTAATGCAAAACCTTTAGTACCTTTCACACCTACATGAATCTTACGTACCTCCCTCGCACAAAATACGCTCTTCAACCACCTCGAGTTCAATGTCATAAGACCTATAGAATTACTACGCCTCATTATCTCTCAACTATCGTGCAACGAAGCCAACAAAATCAGGCCGATCTCATCATCGGGCCATCAGACAATTCATCGACAATCGATTGATAATGCTATCAAATTGTCTGCCTCACTATAAAGGCTGCTATTCCGACATCTTAAAAGTAATAACTTTTTCATTTAAGTACCTTATTGTTTGTAGAAGGTTTTCATATAGGTCATTATCAAAGATTTCTATCGCCTTTTGTGTGGTTTCATTTGCAACGTTGACAACAATGTTCCCCGCATGCCAGGCCTCGGGTCACACGTGAAGACCTCATTTCACTCTCTTTCTATTCATCATCTCCATCTTCCGAGGCTTCTCCCGCAGTTTATCTAACTTCTTCCCCGTATAGATAACTTAATACACATCTTCCAATATGGAAAATCAATTCTATCGAATTTTTCTACAACATGTGTCACAACTCATTCGCCTCTAGACATTGATTCTTAAACTCTCAAACAAGCTACATCCAAGCTCCGATACTAATTGTTAGAATTTAAGACTTTAAATTCTCAAGTTTCAAGCAATCAATAAGAACGACAGAATTTAAAGTGCGAAAATAAACACACATTAAGAGATTTATACAAGTTTCCCTGAATGTGAGTGCACGCCCCGTTGGCCAAGTAATCCACTATAATCCGTAAGATGGTTTATGCTTCTACCACTAGCTAAAATCTATGTTGAGTACTTTCTTATATACCAAAAATTCAACAACAAAACCTATCAAGAACAAAAATTATGTTCTTCAAGAATATTAAGATATAATATTCTTCTAGGATGATTATTTATTCTAGTATTTAGTGATAAATTAAACTTATAAAATACATAGTATTTATAGGCAAAAAGATAACACTTAGCTAGATCTTTCGGCTCCAAGTTCACAAACCGTCTCAAAACCGCCTTCAATCGTGTCCAATCGATCCTCTCCAACAAATTAGATCCAAAATGAGTACTTTCTAGAGAAATTGAGGCCATAATCGGCTCCTTGGTCGGTCCCTATAGGGGCCGATTTTCCCAATATCAGCTCGAAAAAATCACTTCAAACTCAACAATAAATTCAAAGTAGAAGAACACATTAAATTTTGAGTTCAGTTCTTCCAACTACCAGAATTTCATCTTTGAAGCAAATGTACTAAAGCTTGAGAGATTATCCTTACACCTCCATCTATGAAAAAATTGTGAATACCTTATTATCGATTTCCTCGAATCAAGAATGTTCCAAATGGAAACTACGATAATATCACTACTATAACTGATGGTTTCTTTTCGCATGTTGGGCACAAATATTTTTTCACTATTAGGAAATCAGCGGTAATCGGCAGACTCGATTCAGCTATTTCAGAAATATAAATATTCTATGGCACTCAATTGATACCTGATATTTTGATAATTTAATGCTTATTCGGGCTTTTAGAAACTCGCAAACTATGAAAACTTTGAATATAGTTGAATCGGTAATGTAAGCCTATGGACAAATATGTGCTAACATTTCTAAACTCTTCTCCTCCCCCTCTCGAAATTGTTGACTCTCACTCTCAACTCGCCGCTCTCTTTCTAAACTCTTTCATTCTCTATAATCTGTCTCTCTCAAAGTCTAAACTCTCTCCACATCCTATCGGTTCACATTCATGGTAAGTTGACCATATTTTGTTTCATATTCTAAATTCTCATTTTTTGATACTTGTGTTCATGATATTCCCAGTTATGGATGTTTTTTAGTTAAATATGTAATTTTGTGTGCAAAGATATAAATTTTGGGATGTAAGATGTAATTTTTGTATAAGGATGTAATTTTTATGAGAAATACATGTAAATTTTGTAGTAATATAACATTTTACTATTGATTGATCCTGTTATCATGTATTTTGGTTACTAATTATTGCTTAAATTGATATATTTAATGAGTTTTTATTGTTTTAATTGATAAATATGTAATATTTATTAATGTTTGGCTTTTGTAGAAATATTTGATAGAAGAGAATAATTTTCTAACAAATTAAAAAAGAAAAGGAAAAAATTAAATAATATCGAAACAATTAATAGAAGACTTATGCATTCCGTATTAAAATAGGTCAATTGAGCTAAGCTTATATGTACAAAAAGAAAGTCAAACTTTCTTGGGAAGAATGCACGGATGCAGGCTTGGAGAAATCAAAGAAGAAACGGCTGCAGCACTCAGTCGCGGAACCAAATGGTTTTATAATTTTACGAATCGATTCTTTCCATACTTTTTTAATTATATTTAATTTTAAAATTTTTGGGGATTGATGTAGTCAGCACTTTGATGCTTTATATTTATATTTTTTATTTTCAATTTTATAGTAATTCTTATTATTCATTGTGCTAATTTATGCGAGTATTATAGTTAAGCCACCATTCGAATCAAAATTCATAATAGATCTACTTGAATAAGTGAATGAAGCTTTAAAAATGAGAAGTGTATCAACATGGATTCTTTGGTTCAATAGATTGCCTCTTGGGTTTTAGTCTAACAGTAATTTCGCTGGTGACATGATTAATTAGGGGTGAAAACACTCGTGAGCTAGGAACAGGTATACTGCAGAACTTTAGATAAAATCGAACCCAAGAGCCAAATGATATTTTAGATTGTAAATATTTAGCTGAAGTATTTGATGAAATTTTTTCCTCAACAAACAAAAATATATATCTTACTTCTTTACTTATTAGCATTAGTTTAATTATTAGCTCTCGAACCAAATTATTGTTCAATTATTTCGAGATAGTTGCTTAGTTTAAATCAAATTAAATAATCAGCTTCTTCCCTAATTTTGTAATCGTTTTCCAAACCCACAAAAAGCCACAAAACCCACAAAATTTAGCCGAGCGAAATTTGAAGAAAAGTAGAGGACAAATCGCCATTAAACTAATTTGAAAACAAAGAAGTTGAAGTACTTGAGAAGAAAAATGGAGAGGAAACTTGGCCAAAAGCAGCAGTTTTTTTGCACTAAAAATTTCACACTTGCCATGTTTATCATGTTGCATGGCCATATATATTTGTTATGAGATTTTTTGATAAAAGAAATGATATTGTGTTGTTGGTTTTTTATAATACTCACCTGTTGAATGGGTTTGCGATATCTTATGTTGAATGAATTTTTAGAATTAAAGCATTACATGTTGTTAGGAATTAATTTTTTGCATGTTGTTATGTTTGATGTGGTTAAACATGGGTTTAGATATAGTTTAGACAATTTTTGAGATAATTGAAGTTTTTTGTGATTTGTTTAATAATTCATATTTGATCCAAGCTGAATTATTGTATCGTTTTTGAATTATTATGTCTTTGGAATGTTGTTTAACTAAGCTATCAAAATTTTAGTTAATATGTATTTGGAATATTGTTTGTAGTTTTGGATTATTGTCATCGTAATATTATGTTGTAGTTTTTGTTAGAAGCGGGATGCCAACTTCCATATGGATGGTGAAATTTTAACATAGAATCGGTATACACTAAAAGAAATTAATTGTGGACTTTTTCAAATTGATGTGTCGTACACATATCGATTAGATGGTTGCTTGGATATTAGGGAGGATATGCGCAAAAAAACTAATCATGGGATTGCCACAAGATGAGTGGATAAGAGAGAAGACATAGAGCGCTAATACCAAAAATAAGGAGGATGATAGGCGACATTCTTAGACCGTCGTTTAATCACAGGATTAATGACTTGAAGTGCATATCTGCGTATTCTTAATAGAGTGGTATCAAATCTGTTATGTATGAAGTACACATACTAGTATGTGTTGGTATATATATATAATATATATGTTTTTGTTAGTTATGTACTTAACTTGTGATTTACTCTTTTTTACACATATTTTAGCTTGCCTCTTCTTTTTATAGCATTTTATTTCACATTTGTTCATGCTATTAATAAAAATATCAATGAGAAATTGAATCATATATTTGTTTCTAATATTTTTAATTTAAAGTAATTTTAGTATTTGTTATATTGCGTACCCATATTACTTAATGGGTCTGTAATACACATGTTCATAGCAATAAATCGTATCCGTTCTATCAAGGCGAAATGCCACAAGTGAAGCCATGCTTTGGTAATTTCATTTTCATGTATATAAATAATAGAACTATTAACACCTTTTTTAAATTTGAAGAAGAAGTTTACCAAGTATATTTGAATTCGAGTTTCGGAATGTATTTGATGAATAATTAGAGTAAAATTATATTGAATTATAAATCATCTAAACATAAAACTATAACATAAAAGGAAGGAAGCTAAAAGCAATAAAATAAAAAAGGTAAAACCGAATTGGAGTAAAATTAGGCAACAAATCCGGAAAATATATTGTGCATGCTATAATTATGGGGTGTGTACCCACAGGAGGTGTCTTGGCGTGGGATGCTTTCTTTTATGAAAATGGCAAAAAAAAAACAATTCCACAAATCACAAAGAAGTGAGCGTGTGGTGTTCACTGTATAAAAAGAATACCATTGAAAATTGTATCGTCATTTGCGCACCTCACGTTACTACTCTCATGCATGCATCATTTTTTTTAGTTTGTCTTCTTTGTGTCTTGTACTTGAGTTAAAAAAATTGTTTCTTCGTTTCTCTCTCGTACTAACCATCACGAGGTTTTGGAGTTGCATTATGTCATTCGATGTGCTGTGGAAGGGGGACTTGCATCATTCTTTGACAAATGACTTGATCAATCATTTTTTCAGGGAGTATTCTTTCCTATTTCCATTCTTATTTTGTATGCAACTTTATGCTTTAAATATTTTATATGTGGTGGTACTTATGATAATTGATTTGTGTTGGATGATTGTTGATTATTCCCTCCCTCCCCATGCCTTGTTTTACATTGGGGACAATGTTGAGTTTAAGTGTGGGGGTGAACTTGAAAGTTTTGCATTTCTTGATCTTTTTTGTTGCTTGATGATTGAACAAACATGTCTTTTAGTTATTAGTGAAGTGTTGTGTGCTGATAAGAACTTTAGTAGACAAGATGAGACTATTGATTAGAAATTGAGTTTTATTGAGTTACTTAGCTCACATAATTGCCTAATAAAGTTAGAGATAACAGTTCATATTTAGTAGATTACTTGTACCTGGTAAATATTTATGCCTAATAATATTTGAATTATTTCTATGTGTAATACTCATGCTTGATTACTATTCTTGAATTTCAACTTTTAAAGATACACCTTCTATCTTTGATTGTTTGTTACGTGAGAATGATGAAGGTATTTAGAGTTTTATATAACCCACTTCTTCTAAAGAGTCAACCCCAAAATTTAGCAAGCCTATTATGAATGGCCTTATAAACAATATGGTTGACTTTTTTGGGTACATCGATTTTCCATATACGTTTGTATTTGAATCTCAGATCTGTACTGCTTGAGGCACCCACAATATTTGTTGCATCCATAAGTCTAATTTGATTGTATGCCCCCTTAACTGAGAATAAGCCCTTTGCATGTCCCTTCCATGTTGGTTTATCATTTGAGTCCAACCTATTTAATGGGATTTGTAATATTGCTTCACAGTCGACTTGGTAAAAGATTGTTCTTATTTTATCTATGTTCCATACCCCTATATCTTAGTCAATCAAATCTGAGACCCGTACATCCTTGAATGTTTCATCCATTGGGGTTATGACTTTGTTGGTACTTGTATGCTGAACCCAATTGTGTTTCCAAACATTGACTGAAACACCATTTCCTAACTCCCATTTTATTCCATGATACAGCAGGTCACGTACTGATAGGAGACTCCTCCAGGTAAAACTTGGATTCGTACCTAGTTTGGTTGTGGAGAAGTCACCGTCAGGATAGTACCGAGCCTTGAAAGTTTTGGAAAATTGGCTATCTGGCTTTGTGATAATGCGCCATGCCTGTTTACATAGTAGAGCTTGGTTGAAATCCTGGGTTCCACGAAACCCCAGTCCCCCTTCATCCTTACTTTTGCATAGTTGTTCCTAGGCAATCCAATGTATTTTCTTATTACTTACACACGATCCCCACCAGAAGTTAGCAAGTATAGAATCAATTTCTTTACAGATTTGTATAGGTAGCCTAAAACATTGCATTGTAAAAGTGGGGATCGATTGTAACATTGACATAATGAAAACCTTTTTACCTACTTTTGATAATAACCTAGTCTTCCAGTTATCCACCTTGGCTTTCACTCTATCTACGATAGAGCTGAATACTTTTTGTTTTTGAAGAGCCAATGCTGGTTGGAAGGTCTAAGTACTTGTCATGGTTAGTCACATGTGGCATGCCAAGTATACTGGAAACCTCGTTTTTGGTCTACTCTGGAACATTAGGACTGAACTGAATCGTTGATTTGTGCAAATTAACACGTTGCCCAGACCATGACTCATATAAATTCAAAATGTCTCTTATAACCCGTGCTTCCTCTGCTGAAGCTTGTCCCAAAAGAAGAGTATCATCGGCAAATAATAAGTGTCATAACGGCTCTAAACCAGTCCCCAACTTAATCCCTTTCAGCTCCCCTCGGAGAACTGCTCCTTTAAGCAATGAGATCAGGCCCTCGGTGCATACTATAAAGAAGTATGGGGACAGGGGATCCTCTTGCCTCAAACCCCTTCCTGGTTTGATATATCCCACTTGGTCCCCATTAAACAACAAAGAATAGGTAACGGGTTCCACATACACCAATGTAAGACGCACCCATTTATCATTGAAACCCAGCTGAACAAGCATGGCTCTTAGAAAATTCCACTCAATGCGGTCGTATGCTTTTAACATATCAAGTTTGATAGACATGTAACCCCGTTTCCCTTGTTTCCTATGTTTAATAACGTGGTGCGCCTCGTATCTAATAAAATATTATCAGTGATGAGTCTATCCGGCACGAAAACACTTTGTGAGTCTGAGATAATACTTGGTAAAACCTTCTTAAGCCTGGTAGCCAAGACTTTAGCAATAACGTTTGCAGCTGTATTACATAAGGCTATAGGCCTAAATTGAGCCATATTAATCGGTCTTTCCACCTTTGGAATCAAATTTATATAAGTAAAGTTCAATTTCCGTAAGAACCGACCATCATTCAAAAAGTTGAGTACCATTTCACACAATGAATCGCCAACTGTATCCCAATAGAATTGGAAAAACTTTGCTGGCATACCATCAGGCCATGGGGATTTAGACCCACTTATAGAAAAAGTGCATTTTTTAACTTCCTCTTTAGTAAAGAATACGTCAAGGTTACGTATAATTGTGGGCTCAAACTGGCTAGATTGCAACTGTCCTGAAAAGAACATGTTACCTCCAATTTGTGAACTAAACAGCTTAACATAAAAATCAGTAGTCACCTTACAAATGTCATGCTTGGACTTATGCCACACTCCTTCATCATCTTGCAAGGTTGAGATAAGATTGCTTTTGTTTCTCTGAGCCGACAATGCATGAAAGTAGGCGGTATTCTTGTCTCCTTTGACCCTCCAGAGCACTTTCGATCTTTGACACCAATTCACGTCGTCTACCTCCCTTAGTTTATCAATGTCTCGTGCAAGAATGAGTGCCTCTTCCTTGGAAGAAGTAGTTATCACACCCTGTTATAGTTCATCCAGTTTCAATTGTTTTTCCTTAATAGAGTTTTGAACATGCCTCAGTCTCTCTCTTTTCCATCCCAGCAAGTCTAGTCGACTTTGACAAATACAATTCATTAACCCCACACCCGGGTCTCTTTCATGCACTTTGTCCCATGCTCATTGGACAACATCTTTACTTTCCTCAAAAAGACACCAACTCTCCTCAAATCTAAATTGTTTCCTGGGGTCTCCGCCGTTGCCCCGTACACAGTACCAAAAGTATTGGGAGATGATCCGAGTGATTTGAGGACAGATGGTAAACATTGGGCTGCCAAAACATAATCTTCACTCCTTAAGTCCCCCAGCTCTATAAATCCCTTGTTACAGTAGAGTTTGGAGATGTGTATGCTTTCGTTCATACGATATTATGTTGATAGTATATAAAGTTTCTCGATTAAGATACCGAGGTGAAATTAAAAATTTTGAACTTGAGTAGTGAAGAATTCAACAAATCGGTCCGTTAATTTGGTATATTTAGGTTTTTGGTGGGACTTGGGAGATAACGTATAAATAATTTTGGAATAATATCGATATATTGAGATGAGTATGAGATGAGTAGTAATATATGCCTCGGGGAATAACACAATGGAAATGGGTTACCGTTGAGATTTAGAATGCGGAAGGTGTAAGTGCTTAAGCCAAGATGGAACTTAAATTCTTTCCCCTGTCCCGCTACCTATTATCTTCATCACCGTCCATTCCCTCTTCTTTTTCCCTCTTTGGCCGAAATTTCCTCCCCCAAAATTTTCTTCCATTTCTCTCATCGATTGTCATAAACTCAAGATCAAAGTGGTGGTTGCTTACTCGCGTCATCTGCATCATGCTCACAGGTAAGAAAGATCAAATCTTTTGAGATATTTCTTGAGTTTTGAAGAGTTGACTTTTATGGTTTTTTGACTTTTAGATCTTGAATTTATTATGGTATAAATGTTATCTAAGTATCATTATAAGGATTAAGCAGGTGGTTTTGAGTGATTATTAGGGTTAGAAAGTATGAACAAGTTGAGGGTTTACTTTTATTGACTTTTCTTAAATTAACTTTAGAATTGTAATATGAGGTTAGGGGACTTTAATATAGTTGTTTGGGTATAGAATTATTGGTTTCGATGGATAGGTAGAGATTGGGTTGAGAATGTTTGGGAGAAAAGTTCGTATGGCGTTTAGCGTTTGAATTGGAGGTTGTATTTAATGGATTAATTAGTTGTCAATTGATTGTTGGATTGATTAGAGATATTGTAAAAGTGTTATTGTTGGGTAATAAGGGAGATGACCGAATATTGAGATTTTGCGAAGTTGGCGATTAGAATGTGAATTCACGTTGGAATATTAAAGTGTATACGATCTTGGGGATAGGATGATTTCTAGAGTTGTAAAATTTGAATCGTGGGCGTGGTATAGCATAGGGATTATATAGATGTTAAGAGGTTATTCTACGGGATGTGTTATAATGTATAATTCCTTTGAATAGGAGTTGAGCTCGTCCCCAGCACGGTGCCTAGAGTCGTCATTCTTGCTTTTGGGCTGAGGTGGTACAAATCTACACTTGATGGGGACCTTTATTATATATTATATTATATATTTTGCATGTGTTATCTTGGGACTATTCGATATGTGTATTATGTGATTATGATTCATATTAAGAAATAATTGAGATTATGATTGATATTATGTGTAAATTCGATTTATAGTTCATATGATGAAATAGTGAGATTATGAGGTATATTATGAGAATGGTGAGATTATAAGTTTGTACTATGAATAGTTGTGAACATGATTTATATTATGAGATTGTGTGTGGATGTCTTGTGTGTGTTGTGTGTGTGTTTGTGTGCGGATGTGTAGGTGCCTTGTGTGTTATTTGCGAAGCGGTGGTGACCCCGACCGGGAGGTTTGGTGTGGTGTGCATATTGTGTGGGTGGCCATTGGATTGGAGATTTAGGGTGTGATATGCTGGCGTTGAGGGGTGTAGCCTGGGGTGGAGGATGGACGGTGGAGGCCTCGTCGATTATGTGGAGGTGGATCCACCATTATGTGTGTATTATTTGGAGGTGGATTCCTCGTGTGTGTATTATTTGGAGGTGGATTCCTCGTATGTGTGTATTATTTGGGAGGTGGATTCCTCGTTTGATGATTTGTGTTAAAATTTACATTTTCCTTAAATGAACATGCATTGGCCGATTTATAAAGTGTTATGTATTATCGTATGAGAGAACTCTATGTTTGTGAACACTTATTTATTGTGCTTTGATTTAATGTATAAGCATATGTTATATATATAAGTATGAATATATGTGATGGGATCGATTACGTGGTATTTGTATTCAACTTCGACAATAAGTGACTCCTTTGTCTACATGGGCGTTTATGCACAGGTTCCTAAGGGGTTGATCGGCGAGGTTGTCGAGGAAGGCTGCATTGATAAGTGCAGTTGAAGATCATAGATGAGGCGGAGGTGGTGGCATAGAATTCCTCATCGGTCATTTCCCTATTTTGTCAATTTGTATGTTAGACTTGTGTATTGTATTTCATTGGGGGATGCAGTTGCCGTACTTTCCACTATGTTATATTTTGGATTTCTTGTGTATCTTTTGGGTTACATGTCGTTAAGGTGGTTGTATTATGTTGTTCGTTATTTTGTGTATATGTTGTTAGTTCTGCGATGGACAAAGTGTATTTTTATTATTATTAATGTCAAATGAAGTCTTTTATATTTGTAATCCAATCGATCATTGACTACAATTATTACTGAGTTGTTGATGAAGCTTTTAACACCGGGCGGCCGACTGGGGCGAATCGTTCCCCAATTTTGGTATCGAGCTTAGGTTCGGTTTTGTGGTGTCTGTGTGTGGTTATGTGCCTAGGTGTAAGATGGTCGAGGTGGTTGTGTCGATATCGAGTGTTCTTTTAGATTAAATTTTTTCTTAACTTTCGTTGATCATTTGTTGAGGATGCCACAGAAGATTTTGTCGAGCTAGCGTGTGGGCACCCTTAGGGAAGGTTGAGATGAATCGTATTCGTTGTTGTAGGCTGACATAAAGAAGTGAAGCGGTTAGTAAGTGATGAATACAACTGATGATGTTTATGCGGATGGCAGGACTTCCCGTTGAAGTTGGAGTGAATTTTATTTTTTCACTTTGGATACTTGATGGTTATAAGGATGTGAACTCCAAAGGCTGAGAGAAAAGTTTGGAAGCTTGAGACATTAAGATATGGATGGGTGGTTGGAATTTTGTTGGGGAGAAACGAGATACCAAAGATGTTGGAAAAAATCTATAATGTCGGAGTTGGAGTTGTTGAGTGGTTGAGGTATTTATGTAAATCTAAAGAGTATTAAAGATATCATTGATTGTGGTATAAGATTGTTGATCCTTAGATGCGTGAAGTTAAATCGGTGAGCACAGAAATAATTGGTGGAAGAGTGTTGGTGATAATTATGATAGTTGGACAGTGTTAGGGTAGAGAGAGGGGATTAATTTAGTTCACGTATCGGGGATGGGCCACTCAAATGAAGATGAAGTGAGTTAATGAATCGTGTTGTCGATGGGGGTAAGAATATGAAAGGCAAAGAAGAAGATGTAAGTGTCGTAATAGGTTTGATATTGAAAATTCTATTTCGATGGATATAAGGGGTGAGGATAAGGCGAAATGGAAAATTTTTGTCGTAAAAGCATTTATTCACGATTGGTGATTGTGTGAGGTTATCGATAAATACAGATGTATTGGAATATGATTGTACATACAAAATATTGGAAAAAAAATTGGTAGTAAAATTAAGTGTGAGTACTACTGCTAGAGAATATAAAGTTGGATTTAATGTAGCTGTGTAGATTGGGATAAATAAGATATTTAGTTGATTGTCGTTATGAAGTTAAGGTTGCTTAAGTTGTGAAGTGTTGTTTGAATAAAGTGAAAAAAGAGAAAGAAAAGTTTGGGACTACAGGAGAAAAGCACGATGTTTAGTAGTACTCTGTTAATAAAACTTTGAGACTGGATATATAGTGTTGAATAATTTTACGAAATCAGGATCTTAGCAGAATGGTGATATATTATTTAAAGTTGATGATAAATAGGAGAATTTTGGGAATTACAGAACATGATTGAGATTAGGTTGAAATGAGATTTTTGGTGGTTGTTAATGTATGATGAAGTTGTGTATAATCCCACGTCGCGGTAAGAAAGCATTAAACCGCAAGGAATAGAACCATGGGAAGGTATGATATGGGTATATGTTATCTTTGGTGTAGGATACGTGGAGTTGTAACGGAGTATGATTTGAAGGAGAAAGTATGAAATTAAGATATAAATTTGGTAATAATAGTTTAGACATCAAAGATTTAACTAATGGTGCAATTTAGTTGTTAAGTATTCAAGGAAAAAAGACATAAGAAAGGAATGATGATTTCCGAAGACTTGAGTATATTGTATGTAATTATATATATAACGAAGAATGTTGATTTGGAGAAAATTTGAATTTTTGGTTAAATGAGTTGGTATAGGTTATAAGAGGTGAATCTCATAAGCCCATGGTTAAGAAGGCATTGAATAGATGGTTAAGAAGGTTAAAGGTTAAATGAATCGAAATGTGCAGTTTGGTTGCCGTCGAGAATAGAGGACTTCACGACATTGAGTGATAGAGGGAGTAAAATGTTTGGATATTATCTGTTTCCAGACGGGTGATAGCGAGGTGGTGTTCGATTCAAAGGTTGAGGATAAATTTTTCAAGGATGAGTTGAAGGGTTATAAATTGGAATTCTCGTAAATTCTAAGATTTGGAAATAGCGGCTTTCGCTCGGAGGAGGTTGAATTGCTTGATAAGGAAATTAGTAGAATTAGTAACGGAATATCAATGAATCTTGGAAATTTTGTTTAGGGATAATATAAATGGGAGCTAATAGTGGTGATGCGCTAATGTTAGTTTCTAAGTTTGAATTAATGTGGACTCACGAGTGTAGATGAAGGTTGATAAATCCTAGGGACAATGGAATATTAACAAGTGTGAAAGGTAGAATATATATATGTTGCACCAATAATTCGGGAGCATAGTTATGAGAATGAGCTAAATCGTGGGTGTATACTGTGAGACTTGGTAGTTTTGAGGTGTATAGTGACTTGAGAATAATTGGTATGTGAAGGAGGAAGAGAGAGGCCGTTTTGACCCACGTAACTACAGGGATCTGAAAAAATTTATACTAATGATTCTGGAGGATGGATTTGGAGAAATGCTTAATAAGGATAATAATTGAATTATTCTGAGTAGATACAAGTTTTCTACATAAAATTCGAATCATTATGTGAAGTGTGGTACAAGGTTTATGTGGAGCAATTATAAAGATTAAATGGATTTTGTGTGGTCATGAGGCGTGAGTCGAATGTTTAAAGTGGTTTGTGGGTGTTAATGATAAGCGAGGTCGGATGTCGATTAGAATACAACGGTGGAATTCATGAATTCAAGGACAAATAGGTGGGAATGTTGTGTGGATTGATTATAAGGCCGCGCCTTAGAAAGTAGTGACTGTGTATGAGGATATAAAGGCGTATTGAGTGTAAGACACGAGTTAGCAGAGATGATAATTTAACTAAGAGGAAAGTTGCTCCATTACTAACCCAATCCAGTGTTAGGATGGCACCATCGGAAGCTATTGAAGAGATGTTGAATTCTAATATTCTTTGAGAATGAGGCAAGAGAGGAAAGGAAAAATGACTCTAATGAGTGATGAAGAACTCTGAGGGAAGAATGGAACTTGATATGACTACAACTGAGAATAAGTTTCTGATATGTTAAATTAATGAAGGAATGGCATTGGGTGAATACTATAATATAGCTAAGTGAACATGAATGAGGATTCATAAAGTACCATACGGGAGTCATGGAATGTAGGAAGTCGGCGCTATTAATGTCTAACTATCTAGGTAGAAAGTTTAAAATGCTTCTTTGGTATGACAGAATGAAAGTGTGATGGGAGGAGGAGCCATGGTGGGTGGGGGTACACCAATTTGATTGGAAGCTGAGACAGGGGGTGAGATTATGCGAAAAAATGGATATTGATAGCTATTGGAGCTAGTAATAAGTTGTTATGATAGGGGTTATCAAGCGGGTGGTGTGAATGATGGTGTGGCCCGTCATGCCTTACCCAGGATATTATATATATATATATATATATATATATATATATATATATACATGTTGTTAGATTATCATGTGGAAATGGATGTTGATAAATATAGTAAGTCTAGAAATATAGTGTTAACATTGAGCTACAAGTATATGTGCTACTTGACATTGAGACCAATAGTAACTTTGCTAATTTAAGATGTTATGTATGACATGAATTGTTGATATAAATGAAATAGCCAGTGCAAGGGAAAACCGCGATGTTGGCCGTATCTGACGATGAAATCATGATGGTATGAGAATGGTAAATGAAACGTATAGAAGTATATGGTGGTAATGTATTGATGAATAAGCGATGTGATCTTATGCTGCCACATACACAATTGGAGTGCTGTCTTCGAGGTTTGTTAAGGTGGATATAACTATACTATGAAGTGTGTTTTAAGAGGTATAAATGTGGGAGCATTACGAAATGAATGGGGTTATGGTGATATATTGATTTGTATCTTTGAAACTGGGTGTATTCACGTATCTGGATGCAGAATGTCGGTAATAAACAATTTGATGGGTGGGGTTTTTGATAAATTTAATGAATCGATAATAGTCAATATGGTGATATGATGACACGAATTATGAGTGGATCTGATATCGATGATATGGATATTGATTTTGAGGTGGTATTATTGATGGTTGATTTATGATATTGATAACGTGATAAAATATGAGTGATGGTTGTTGATAATATGAGATATGAGAGGATGTATATACGTAGTTAGGATGTGTGAGCATTGATTATGATATATGATTAGATTGTGTAATATCAGTTCTGATAAGTAATATTCCGAGTGCGACTAGAATATATATTCTACAGTGAAATGCAGCGATCTCTGAAACTTGATGACTATGTTAAGGAGAATATGATTTGGGTGACAAGATGCCGAGAGATGACCATTAATAAAGGGGCCGTATTGAAAAGGTAGTTGAGATTATAAAATGACGGGTTTTGAGTAAATTCGATAGCGAAATTTTACAGGAAGGTGGCAGCTGGATTCTTACAATAATATGTTGATAGTATATAGGTTTCACCGATTGGAGTATTTAAATTAATTAAAAATTTCGAAGACAGTGATGGAAATTCAACTTAAGTCTAGTTTAGTTGGTAGTATCATTTAGGTTTGTGGGCCATAGAGATAGTATAAATAATTTTGGAATAATATCGATATATTGAGATAGTATGAGTTGAGGTAATAATATAGGGAATATGATAAATCGATTTAAGATTTAGAGATTTAAGTCTTGGGAAGGTGTAGAATTCTTGAAACCGAATGGAACTTAAATTTCCCTACAAATATCCCACAGCTACCCTTGTATTTATGTTTAAATCTTAAATCAGATTCCACTCTTGCTTTTCCCTCTTTGGCGAAATTCGCTTCCCCCCACAAAATTTTCTTCCCTTTCTCACCGTGATTGTCACTTAAACTTCGAATCAAAGTGGTGGATTTGCTTCTCCATGGCATCATCTGCATCGTATCCCAGGTAGAAGATCAAAATCTTTTGAATTCTTCTTGAGAGTTTTGAAAGAGTTGACTTTTATCGGATTTTTTGTTGACTTTTAAGTCTTTAATTTATGGTATAGAAATGTTATCAAGTATAGTATAGGGGGGATTAGCCGGTGATTTTTGAGTGATTATTAGGGCTAGAAAGTGGTGTAAGTTGAGGGTTCACTTTTTATTGGCTTTTCTTAAATTAACTTTAGAATTGTAATATGAGGTTAGAGGACTTAATATAGTTGTTTGTATAAATTATTGGTTTTGGATATGGATAGGTAGAGATTAGTTTAGAATGTTTGGGAAAAGTTAAATTTATAGCATTTAGCGTTTTGAATTGGAGGTTGTATTTAATGGATTAATTAGTTGTCGATTGATTGTTGGATTGATTAGAATGTGCTTAAAGTGTTATTGTTAGGTGTTAATAAGGAGATGACCCGAATATTGAGATTTTACAAAGTTGGCGATTAGAATGTGAAATTTATGTTGGAATGTGCGGTGTATACGATCTTGGGGATAGGATGATTGCTAAGAGTTTGTAAATTTGAATCGTGAGGCGATGGTATAACACTCGGGATTATATAGATGTTAAAGAGGTTATTCTACGGGATGTGTTATAATGTATATAATTTCTTTGAATAGGGTGAGCCTAGATCTAGCAAGAATTTGCCTAGAGTCATCATTCTTGCTTTTGGGCTCGAGGTGGTCTGAATCTCACGATGGGGACCTTTGTATATATTATATTATATATTTTGCATGTGTTGTCTTGAAATTTGATCGATATGTGTATTGTGTGATTATGATTCATATTATGAAATAATTGAGATTATGATTGATATTACGTGTAAATTCGATTTATGATTCATATGATGAAATAATTGAGATTATAAGAGGTATATTATGAGATAATTTAGATTATGATTTGTATTATGAGATAGTTGTGAATATGATTCATGTTATTGAGATTATTATTATTGGATATTGTCGCGTATTGGTGTGTGTGTGGGCGTATGCGGATACTTTGATTACCTTGTGTGTTATTTGCGGGAGGCGGTGGTGACCAGGCCGGGAGGTTTGGTGTGAAGTGTGCATATTGTGTGGGTAGCCCCGTGGATTGGGAGGTTTGGTGTGATATGCATTGAGGGGTGTAGCCTCGGTGGGAGGATGGGCGTGGAGGCCTCGTGGAGTTATGTAGGTGGATTCCTCATGTGTGTATTATTTGAAGTGGATTCTGGTATTATTATAGTATTTGGAGTTCTGTGTATTATTTGCGGAATTAGTTCTCGTTTGATGATTTGTCTTTGAGATTGTTTTCCTTAAATGAATATGCAACATTGTGATTTATAAAGTGTTATGTGATATCGTATGAGAGAACTCTATATATGATTTATGAACACTTATTTATTGTGCTTTAGTTATGTATAAGCATATGTTATATATAAATATGGCCTTAACACCGGGCGGCCGGCACAGTGTATAGGTTGTTGACCTTAACCTCGGGGGCGGCCGACTTTTAGGCTTGGTCGTTACAGATAATTGTTACCACGGCGTGAACCGTCCTCCATTGTATCACAATATCAAACGAAGCCAGCTCAAAACGACTTAATGAATTGATCCATTTGCCATTTGGTCTTTAGAAGCCATTAGGAGACATATTCACGTCTGACAACATTTCATTGAAATCCCCCATATAAACTGTAGGTAGACCCGAAAGCCCACTTATGAGTCTCATGAGATTCCATGAGTGTTTTCTATTCTCTGCTTCGTGGTGACCATAGAAGCATGAATCTCCATGATGCTTTGACCCGTCAGCTATACTTTAATATGATGTGTTGAGAAAGATTTAATCTCCACTTTAAGATCTCGTGGCCATAGTAAGGCCAAACATCATTTCCTCTGGCGTCCCTTATTAAGCGTTAAGGCATTCTCGACTTAGCTGCTTAATAATATCCCATTTGTTACTCCATGATTTATTTCTCTATCAAGAAGACTAAACGAGGCTTTTTAGAAAGTCATTAACTGACTAGTGACCGAGCGCCCGGGGTTGCCTAGACAGCAGGTTCCAACAAAATACTCGCTGGTGATCGGCTAGGTTGTCCCTTGACCTCATTGGTTGAATCATGAGCATTGTCACTCAGATCTTCGCCGAGATAGAGTTTTCATTCCACGGAGAGGAAGTATCTCCACCCATGATCAAGATTGGTGTCTCTTCTTGAATACGAGATGTTTTGAGCTACCACAAGACCGTCTCAGGCGGGTAGTCAATTTTTCCTTTCTACTACTTGGCGTATCAGTTCACTACCCACGTTCCTTCTAAATGTAATGAAGTCGATTAATTTTTTTCACTTTCTCTTTCATCCGCGTCACTCGTATTTTATAATTAATTTTATAATTTAATTAATTTAGCAACAATTAATTTATAGTTACAATTAATTTTAATATCTATTTTAATTAAATTTGGATAAATTTTTTTTTAATTTAGATAAAATGTGATTTCCTCAATATAATATTTTAAAAGAATGGCAACAAAACGATATTATTAAAAAATAAAAATGAAACCTGCGAAATTATTAAAAACATACAAGAAAAACAAACATCAGATAAATTTAGAAAATTTGAAATTTAAAGATCTAATTGAGTGTTGCTCCAAATTTTGCCAAATGTGCTCGGCGAGATCTTCTTATTGAGACATGTTGGGCCTGTCGTAGTTCGACAGTGTGAATGTGCGATTCGGATAGATCACAGACATCTTGGCTTGATGACGACACGTGTCATTTGGACATTGAGCGAGGAGCTAGTGCTGGGACTGTCCATTCGAAATCTATGTTTTACTAAGGTTTAGATGAATACGTATGCCGTTGTGCTTTCCTTTATCATTGTTATGTAAAATAAATGCGCCATTAGTTTTTGAGGAAAGTTGCTTAGTTTGAGGAAAATTATAATTTTTCTAGGATCCAAGGAAGATTGAAATTAAACTGATTAGAAATATAAATGAAAATATGATGTAAAAGCTCAAAAAAATTAACGAATGATCTGGCTGAAATTTCTATTTATGAATCTGAAAAATAAGGTATTAATGGTGAAAAAAATTAAAAATTTGCATTATTATTCTTTTTATCGTTTAACAAAAGGAAAAAAAAAAAACAAACCGGTGGGGCCAGCTGCCACCGTCAGCGGGGCCTTGGGCCAGCGTGGCGGCGTCCCATTGGAATAAATTTTTTTTTTTTTTTTATTAAAAGTGGGTGGGACCCACTAGTAATTTCCCAATTTCTCCACCGGTAAAATTTTTCCTTCCCATTTCCTTTGTTTCCTATAAATTCACTACCTACTACTACGACAATTTTTATTTCCCCATTCCCCACCTGATGTACAGTCTAAAGACCTTCCCACATTAGGGAACACGTGGCAGTAATCCCAGTGGTAGTTATTGTCGGGGCTGAATTTTGAAACTCAAAGAAATTGATTGTCTCCATAAAGCCTCTTAGAAGAATCACGTGGCAGCATAATTTGGGGCTTTTTATTTGTCTGACCATTAACCTCGAAATAATTAGGAGTAAATGCCATATTAATCTTGGGAGAATCTGGATTAGAAACATCCTCATTAGCATTAAGTTCTATTTGACCAATAGCTTTAAGCTTTTTTGAATTTTCCGTAACGTCCTCCCCTCCATTTAAAGATATAGGATCATTTGAATTCAAATTTGAATCCATTCGAGCACTTCCTGACTCAATACCAGGTCCACAGCCCGGTGGAAAATCCGATGTCCCACTGACCTCATCATCCATTCCGAGAACTCCTCGCAACCTCCTATGTGCCGGTTTTGTATTGTTCTCAAGCTCCATCCACAGTCTAAATTCCACTCTTGGTTTTCCAAAGCCCGGGCCTTAATCCCAAAAGTCCACCACACCCACATGATTTGGTGGCCCTTCAGGGGAGGTTAGGGCATCGGGCCGGAGTGCCCCAGCAATCCCACAATGAGAAAGCATAGATAAGGCAAGCTACCCCGCACCAAGTGCATCTCCCACTTTGAAATTCACCACCCTCCTGATCGGCTGGTTAATATTTAGTATAGCTTTTGCAAGGAAGAACTTTTTCCCTCCCTTGTCCTTCCTCATCTCAAGAACCTCACATTTTGTAAAAGATGAAGATAGTTTGCTGGCCACCTCCTTAGTATAATACTCCTCCTTTAGTCCCCGAATATGGAACCAAAATTTGCATTTCAACAGGGCATCAATCAGTTCTTCCCTCTAACCCAACTTTGCATTACAATCAAACTGTTGTCAAAGCACCATGGTCCATTTTCCATCACCCGAAGTTTTTCCTCAATGGTAGGGAAGAAAACATGGAGAATAAGGCCCGAGATCCTAGAGACCCTAATATCCTTCCAATTCCAGGCTTTGGCCATCGCCAAAGTAAAATTTTGTATGCTCACAAAACTAAGCTTGAGGGCGTGAATCTTGACGTAGATGCCAGCCTCGCACTCGACCACCCCGTCAATCAAATCGTCCTCCTCCAAAACCACCGGCTTCGCTTCCTCCTCAGTGAGAGAGCAGTTCATTAAGTTTCTCAAAAATAATATGTGTGACACAATAGAAAAGCTTTGGATGTGATAATAGAAAACATCTACCACCACCTGTCTTAAATAGGCCTCCGATTTGCCCTTCTTGAAGAGTTGGAAAAAGCAAGCAAATCACCATAATAAAAGAGTATATTCCATTCCAAACAGCAGGATCCTAACAGTTAAGTCGAAAAATCTTCACTGATCCACACCAAATCCCTAGAAGACAAATCTGGAAATCATAATTGACAAGAACCGAATCCAACATCAACGAAATGATAGCACAGTACAAAAATGCTTCCGCATGAGTAGCACCCCCAATAAAGATCCAGATCCACTCCGTATAATCCCAAATTCCCAGCGATTGATCCATATCAAAACTGAGAGAGAGAATCGTATGTAGTAGGATGGAGGAATGAATTACGATCCAGCAGATACTAGATGAAGAGATTTGTCTAGAGAGATTCTAGATAATGACCATCACCTGTCCTCCTAAATTTATTAAAGATCGAATTATCTTAGGAAACTTTCTTGGGTTTGAGTATATGTTTGAAAATGAGCTTTTAGGTTCGAACCACGTTTAAAAGTGTTGAATCTTTAGAATTTAACGTTTGAGTATCTCGTTTGAACACATGAATCAGGCAGAACTTTTGAGAATCGAATCGAATCGTTTGATAAACTTGTTGTTTGAATAAGTCACAGTGGCCCGAATCGAATGGATGAGTAGATGAAGCTAGGAAGAAAATGAGATAGATGATAAATTTGTATTTTAATGAGGGTTTGAACATAGGTTTCATCATGCTCCAAAGTGGTAATGGATCAAATGTAAGCGACGAACTATTTAGCAATGTTCGATGCAGTCCGTCGACCTTGGATTTTAAGGTTCGGTTTTACGTGTTCTTGTTGCTCGAGCCAGAGGCGCCAGCCAGGAAGCTATTTCAGGCAAGAATCGAATCGAGCTTTGTGGTTATTTCCTTGCCTTTAATCCTTCCTATCCTCCATTTTAGATAACCGTTCTCTCAAGAACCTAATAGTAGATAGAAACATTGAGACCATGGCATTAAAGAGAAAAACGTTCTCTCTCAAGACCCTAATAGTAGATAAACATTGAGAACATGGTATTAGACCCAAGTCCAAAAAAGAGAGAACAAGAAAGGAAAACGAATGTTCGAATTAACTTCAAGCCTCCTTCTAGTTATACATAGTGTATGAGGACAAGATGCTTACATGGCTGGTATTCTCCTATATATAATTTTACATATAAGAGCGCATTCTAGGTCTTACAATTGACTGTGCACCATCAACAAATATGGTAGTGCCAGTCATGTAGCGGGCGCCATCACTAATCAAATAGATGACAGTGGAGACGAGATCCTTTTCTACATCAAGCCAACGATGTAGTGGTGTTGCTTCCTTCACCAACTTCTCGGCCCTTTCCCTCCCCACTGACTGAGGAAACTCATCATCAAGGTGTAAGCCCCGGGCAATAGCATTGACCCTGATCTGGTATTTTCCAATTTCCATGGCAGCAGTCTGATGAAGAGGACAATAAATTAGTCTGATAGAAATTCACAAGAAATATATGCATGAAATCAATTTTCCATAACACGGTTAAATTTAAAAAGGAAAGAACCTGGGATTTTAATCAAGCAGTGATTGCGAAAACTGAGAAGTATACTCCATAGGAATTCTTAAATACCATATCATACGGAGTATTTCTTACCCTTGCCAGTTGCTGTATTCCGGCCAGACAAGAACCATAGGCAGCAGCTCCTTGATATATCCCTCTCTCAGCACCAATAACTGATGTCATAAACACAATGGATCCTCCAGACTTCTGATCCCTCATTTTGATAGAAACAAATTTCAATAAATACCACGGAGCCATGAAATTTACTCTAACAATCTTTTTGAACTCATCCTCATTCAACTGTGTAGGATCTTGCATTTTCCCTGTGGTAAAAGGGAGTCAACCAATGATGTCAGATCATCTTTGCAATATACATTACTCGGTATATGATCAAAACAAAAATAACTATATAAAAGTAATATGTAAAGCTTGGAGGTTATTGCCAAACAATAATTTGTCAAAGCCGATTCTAAACTAAGACATTTACATTTCAAAGTTAAACCAGATGAAGATAAGGATTCAGAAATACTGAAGCTTCTCTAAAAATCAAATGAGCTCTCCACAACCTGAGCAATAATCAAACTTCAGATATTTCGAACTTAAGAACTTGTTAGGGAACAGATTTACGTAATCACATAATTAAGCATGGTTTCCGCAGCAATTGCACATACTGGTAGCTTATTGGTGTCACTAAAACTTCACTCTCAATTGTTTCAACAAAGTTTAAATGACTGAAGTTATGCTTTACCTTCATAAGAATAACAATTGACATACGCATCCAAACCACCGACGATCAAGCAAGTCTTTTCCACTGCTTCCTCAAACATCGCTTCTTGGTCCTGTTCCATATCCAATCCAACAACATCCACAGTGAAAGTACCCTCTAACGAATTGTTGATCTTCTCAGCTACAACCCCGAGTTTGCTCTTATCCCCCACCAAAACTACCCTGATAAAATAAAAACAACTTTGCATGAAACACATAAGAATATGCATAAATGTTGCATAAGTAATACTCCCTCAGTTCCCTTTTAGTTGTCTTTCTAGGTCAATTTCTTTGTTTCAAATTACTTGTCTTTCTAGCATAAAAAATTGTAATTCTATGTTTTCAATGTAATTTTTATCTACCTTTTCTTATTAAATTATCAACCAATCAATGATATAGTTTCAATTAATTGTCATTCTACATTTTCTATGTACTTATTGACTACTTTTTCATTTCCTTAATCTATGTGCAAATGATTAGGAAGACAACTAAAAGGGAACGGAGAGAGTATATATACATATACAAGTTTGTATAGTGATGAATCTGATATATAGTACCTGCATCCCCTCTGCGCCAAATGCTGGGCAATGTTCTGAGAAATCTCATCTCCATCTGCTGTTAGCAATACTCTCTTTCCAGATTTCTCCATTGCACAGCACTATTAGAAATTATTGATCACAATCAGATCTAATCCAAATAAACATATATACTGAGAATAAAAATACTCGAAATAAATTAATAGCCATTAAAAACCACCTGAATTCTGATGTTTCAGATTTCCGCTACCGTTCCAAGAAAATACAATTGAAACAACAGATCTCTTATGGGATCCAATTTCTTTAAAACATCAATTTGATGGTCCATCTCAAAACCTATAAAATTTTAGTATTTCCCCACTATTCAATCATACCATAAAACACATATCTCAGTTCATAAATCATGTTAAACTAACGAACTGTGCTAGATTTTGCAAGAAGTGAACATCATTGACATAAGTCAAACCAACATCTCAGATCCTAAATTGCGATAACCGGCAATAAACTCTACCAAACTCATTAAAGAATACAAGAAGACCAGACAACTAATTATCTCCAAAACATATTGAACAAGTAATTTGGCCATTTGGGTATCTACAATTCAATTGATACTCCTGGGCTTTTCGATTAGGCTATTCGATAAACTCAGGTATCTACAATTCAATTGAATGCATAATATAAACATGAATTTCAAGAGGAAATGAGCACAAGTTAGATGTTCTTACCTCTAAAAAATTGGTCTAAGCTTCTTCAATTTGTCTAAGATTTGGTCGGAGCTTTATTCTTTGTTTTGACTTGAAAAGATATAGATGATTACTTGTTTTATAAACCAATCACATGGGCAAATTAGTTAAAAACAAACAAAAAAAAACATGGGCAAATTAGTTAAAAACAAACAAAAGAAGACATGGGCAAAGTAGGAGAACGAGGAACCAGTTTGGAATTAACTATGGGGTTAATGCGGTGTTTCAAAAGGGTTATCGTTTAGTCATATTTAATCTTCAGCATGTTTAGTATGGCTTGATAGATTCAATGAAAATAAAAGTTAAGTTTGTTTTTTTAATGAGTCAATGGAATAAATTGTCAGAGCTCACCAAATTCTTTCAAGATAATTTTTAATTTTAATAAAAAAATTTTAGGGCAAATATTTATCAACAAATATTAATATCATCAAAATATTTCTAATTAAAATTAATCTCATCGAATATGTGTCATAAAGTTTAATAAAATTAAAAAATATAAAAATGAGTGTTGAGGCGATTTCAAGTTCGTTCATGAAATCAGCTTTAAACAGGCTGGCAGAATAATGAAGTGAAGACGTTACAACGTATTGATCAGTAAAGGCGTTTTAAAGCATGTATGATCGAGATAATTGAAACATTCAACAATATGATCGAGCAGTAGATTTAATATTACATCTGCTTGTACTATTTGAAGAACTATTAAATCGAGATCTATTTCCTAATTAATAATCCAGTATTACTCCTCACTGGTGCTACACACTCCAAACAGTGTTTCAGTAGTTTAGAGTACTGCTGGCCTCTATTTGCGAGAGAGTGTAGTGTTGAGTAAGTTTCGTTAAAGGGCAAAATAATTTTTCATAGTTTGTAAAGCTGTTTGGATGTGCTAGTCCGCTCATTACTCAGTATTAAATTAAGATTTAGCGTTTTTTAATATAAGTGAGTGATTGATCTTTCCTTCGAATTCATTTTTTAGTTGTCTTCACTTGTCCGTTTTTTTAGTAGATTAAGAAAATAAAAAGTGAATTAAAATTATTGTAAAATAACAATTAATTGAAACTATATCATTGGTTGATTGATAATTTAATAACAAAAAGTATTCTTTGAAAATGTAGAATATAATTTTATATCTTTGAAAAGACAGTAATTTAAAAAAAAAAGCCAATTAAAACAGTAAATATGAATAGGAGTAATTTATCAAAGTGTTCAGCATTCACATCAATGGTCCACTGAGGTTTCTGTGATGGGATATCACAAATGAGAGGTTTACCTTGCGAGATATAAAAGCGGCGTTTAATAGCGGGATCGCGCCGATTGAAAATGGCTGAAACTTTCACTGCTTGGAATTTAAATATGAAGTGAGCCGCGCTGGCGTAAAGAAATTTAGGATGTTAGTACTTAGATATTCTTTTGATTGAGCTATGCCCAAGGACGATTGATATCTATTTATCAACGGTATAACTACAAGATATAAAACTAAAACAATATACATATTTGAACGTAACTAATAAACATTTAAATCAAAATTTATATAAGACTTGTTACCCTTATAGCCTACAGGCATGTGGACGGATCGATTCGGTGATTTGGTTTTGGTAGCGGGGCCATTTTTATTTTCTCGGTTCTAAAGGCCAAACCCTATCGGTTCGGTTCTATCGGTTCAATCCTATCGGTTCCAATCGGTTGCGGTTCGATTTGGTTTGAAATTAAATTTTTTAGTCATAAATGCTTGAGAACTGAGAAATTAAGTCTTAAGACTATATATTGTTGGAAATCAGAATATTTGATTTACATGGTATAAATATTCTTCTGATTGTGTAATGAATTCATTCACTAGTTTTAGTTAAATAAATTCACTCAAACTAAGTGTTCAATAACTAATTGTAAATTATTAAATGAGACTCTGCATACAATATAGGGGTTATGCGGTCTTTGAATGCAAATGCGTAACCGATATAATATAATTATAATGGTCAATTATATTATTATAGGACTAATATTACTCGAACTAAGTCACACACATACAATGACGTTGAGATTATATTCCATGTATGGCATTAAATGGGAATTGTTAAATTGGGAGTTGATGGAAATCAACGAGATACCCAATCAATTTTACATTGATAATGTAAAACTAGAATTGAATGAAAATAAGAATCAAATTAATTGCTATTTCAATTGGCGGTTTAAGCGAGAGGAACTCATTATTGCTTGTTAAGTTGCTAAATAAGATGGTGCTTGACTTAGCATTGCTATTTATAAAGCAGGTCAAACTATTCGACCCGAAACTAAGAGGAATTTATATAAAATAGATGAAATGAAAAAAACACAAATTTTCATTTCATCCTCTTCCACCAAAAAGCCGCCGCCAGGCTCTATATTCTCTACAATTTTTTTGAGTCAAGTTTTGACTCAAATTCTTCAAACCCTTTCATTAGATTTTAATGATAGTAGCGATTCAATATTCTTGGTGTGTAATTGCTTGGGAAATTTAAGCTTGAAGTCTTGTGGGATTCAGAACTGGAGTTCATCGTTATCCTCTCTGCGTTTCTAAGTACTCTAAGTATTAAATTCATTATTATGAATTATAATAAATTAATATCATTTTTAGTAATTAGATTCATTATATATTTAATTGATTTTTGGTTGCATTTTGTTTATTTTAGCCTTGAACAAAGTTGCGTAATTTATGATAAGCGTCGTAGGCGTGTTTTAAGTTGTAGCAAAATTCCGATCATTTATATATTGTTGTATAAATATATTTTATATCATTTTCATGTTTATATATTCTGGGCCATGAATATATGTTATGAAAAGTGATCCATGAATAAATATGTTTATCTGGAGTTGTTCAAGTTCATCGTATTATTAATTTGATGATTTGAATTTAGATTTATGTTTGTGAATTAGAAAGGATTTTTAAAGCGTATTTTGATTAAATCTAACGGTTTTTATTAGATTTAAGGTGTTTAAAATGTTTAGAAAATTCCACCAATTTGTTTTTGTATTCAGAGGGGATGATAACCATCTGAAATTTAAGAATTTTAGTTGGTTAAGTATCTGAAAATAAATTTTGATTTTGGAATGTTTGTATAATTAATTTTTTATTAAATGTTTTTCAAAATTTCAGTAGAAAGTTCGATAAAATTATGCAGATATACAGTAAAAATTTGAATTTTTGGATATGTTTAAAGCGCCCAAATCGATTTTTTAAAATATTTGAATTCATCGGAAAAGCTGGAATTTTGTGAAATGGCCTTGACCTTCAGGCGGCCTCAGTCCATTAAGCCAGCAGACATTCACGGCCACCGTCGAATGCGTCTCTGGATGGGCTAGCCGGTGGTCCGGCGCGTGCCTATTTGTTAATTTAACCCTATATGTTAAATATTGAGATCCTTCATCCCTCTCTTTCAATCCAGTCTCTCTCTATAATGGTTTTTAAATCATCCGAAAAAAAGTCACTTTTGGTTAAACTCCCCTTTGTGCTTGTGGGTAAGTTTTCCCATTGCCGCCTACTCTTGTAGCCATTAAAGCCTTCTTTACCAAGCTTAAGCTCCTAGGGAAACTCAATGTATCCTTATTTGATAACAAACACTTGTTCATTGAATGTGAGTGCATTTTTTACTATTTTAAGCTTTGGTTAAATCTTTCTTGGATTATTCATGGAAAGCCTATGAGAATTCTAAAATGGGAGCCAAACTTCTCACCAACTCGAGAGTCCCCTGTAGCTCCAGTTTGGGTAAGATTTGAAGGTATCCCATTGTATATGTTTGAGGAAAAAACCTTGCTTTCAATATCAAATTCGATTGGTAAACCTATTCGAGTTAACCCTCTCAATGTTAATAGAAGGGTTTTGAATTCTGCTAAAGTTTGTGTTGAATTAGATGTATCTAAGCCCCTAATTCACTCCATCTGGGTTTGTTTTGAAGACGATGAGTCGCATGATGTTTTGGAAGGATTTTGGGTTCAGGTCTACTATGATGTTCTTCCATCTTATTGTGCGTCTTGCTCTCATCTGGGTCATAGTTTAGAGGTCTGTAAGTTGAATGCAAAGGTTGAGACAGCTTTTACTGGGAAGAGAGTGGACGCAGCTAATTGTGTAGACCAAGTGTTTGATAAAAGGTCTGAACCAGTGTTAACTAAAAACTCTATGCTTTGCCATTTTTCCTCATCTAGGAGGAAGGGCCAATCCACTCAGGTTTGGAAATAAATCAAGTCGACTCAATCGGTTGTTGTCAAAATATCCGGGACTCCTATGAGTACAACTGTGCAAAATAGTTCCATCGGTCTAAGTGAGAACAAATCAAAGGGTGGGGATGAAGTTGTAACACTAGTTGACTCAAAGCAACAGACTATTGAGCTCATGACCAAAATGCGATGAATTTTGGGCACCCAATTCTGAAGTTGCATTGGTACAGGCTGTAAATGACGATCTGCTTTCAGGAGTTCAACTGGTTGAGCAGATTGGAGTTGTTCAAAATGGGTTACAAGTAGGAGTGTCTTCTGAAACGAGTGAAGGACATCACCTATTGCAGTCCAATGTTACAGATCCTATTGGGGACCAATTGGGGCAGCAAATTGAAATCATTGGAGGTCAGGAAACTAGGACTGTTGTGAGCAAGATTGGAACTAATTCTGGAAGGGAGAGGCTGGAACAGACTAAACAGATTGAACGACATGAAGAAGCAACATTAGAACCTGTTTTACAGTTGGATGAGGTGATGTGTTCTACAGGATCAGAGCAGCAAAGTCATAGACTTGTTGCAGAGACAAGTCTTGCCAGAACTAAATCTTGAAGCCATTGCACAGGAAAGTAAAAGAGCTTGCTGCTGTTGGATAATAATAATGCAAGCGAGATGGAGCGATCTTTGGAGAAGCAATTGGTTGATGGGTTCACAACACCAGAAAAGAAGGCAGATGCGCCAACAACTACAACTTATGCTACTACTACAAGAACACCAAGTTCATGGGCCGAGTCAGTCGAAAAAGAAGAACAAGCAAAGACCATCTCTCAGTTGGATGTTTTAAAAGTGTCTGAATATGCTAAAAAGAAGATTGAACAAATAATGCAGAACACTACCATCCTGGTAGAACCCGGGGGGACAAAACAAATCCCACGGAAGCATTGCGGATATTTCTCGGTTGGGAAAAGCAGAGCAACAAGCGAGGCAATTCTCGCTGTGACTTGCCTCGATGTTGACTTCATGTTTATAATAGTGCGAATATCGAATAGGATAAATCATTATCATGGGCCGAATTACAAGCTTTTAGCTCGTGGTCGTTATCCCCGGGAAGGTCCTTCACAGAAGTTGGTCTCTAGCAGTAAAAAGGTAGAAATATATTGATATTGGGTGAAAATAAAACTATAATGGAGGAGTTGGGTCATTGAGAAGATTATCCAATATCCTTTGGTAAGTTTTAGTGTAAAGAGTTAGCCACGGTGGCGGCGCTTCCCCAAGTAGTCGGGGCCAGGTAGACGAAAAGCCAGGGGAGGTGGAGTTATTCGGATGTCGAGAGAAGTCGAGCCTATCGAGGATCATTGATCTTCCCCAGTTGTTACGGCAATGTCTTGAATGCCGGGTTCAACTTATTTTTTGTTTTGGCTCTCCAGTATAAGAATTTCAAGTTGTTATTTTTGAATTAGATACATTTGTATGGTATTTTATTTTAATTAACGTAGAAAGCCCGACGAGGGTTTAAAATAAAAATAAAAAATCCAATGCGATTACATTCAATATTTTTATATTGTAGCAAAAACAATTATATAATTTACCTTGTTATATACTCCGTATATGGTACACCATTAGGCCATAGTCCAATTGTTTGAATTAGGAATGTTATTAATCTAGCTTGGTATGCTTTTAATGGTTAATTTATGAATAACTTAATCACCGTCACTCTGCTACCATCGATCGACACTGACACACATCACACATCCGATATACACTTTAAACCATTCGTCCACCATTGATATGCACTAACGACCATAATTCATAACACCATTTTGATAGAAATAATTAAATCCCAAATATTTCTAATTACGTGCCCATTCTCACATCCGCATCATCAAATATGATGGCCATGTGAAAAGAGTTCCATGGGAACTTTATTAATATTAATTTTCTCTCCCAATTCAACATGCATGACTAGAAGTTGGACGCGGGGAAGGTGCTTGAGTATGCATCTAAATTGAAGAAGTAAGCTGGATTACGTGGTAAGTCTGATTTGGATCTTTTTCCCGAGGTCCCTCAAGGAGGTTGTCTTAGAGTCTTGATGCTTGGATTCGCCAGCTTTTTCTTGATTAGTATCATGTGTCGCTTTTCCGAGGAGATGACTTCTCAGGTTTCATGATGTGATTCGCTGGTTTTGGGCACAGGGGAGGTTGAGTGTGCCCCGATGTGTATTGGGTGATAACTCCCTTTCTTGGCAGTTGTCACGCTGGTTGGGAGTTTACTTGTTCCATATTATCTTCGTGATGATATCACGGGGATTGAGTGTACAGACCCCAACCGAAGTCGATGTGACGACTCCGATGCTTAAATTAGTTCGGGTGTTTTGTAAAGATATTGAACAATAATAGTAATTCATATTAACATTACCTCGAATGATGGTTGTCATGGTATTTATAGAAATGTTATTAACTCGCCCAGATGTAGGCAATGTCATTAAATGCCCAGGAATACGATATGACTTCTATCGTGGGCTCAGTTTTCCACGAGAGAGGTTTAAGGAGGGCCAAAACTTCTCGATCTCACTTACAATGATATCTGTCTCCGTCGCAGAAGACATTATGTCTTTTAGGTACCACGAGTTCATTGGCATTCGTTCCGTGTTTCTGAGTTAAGTGGGAGGCGTTCGGGAGGAATATGCGGTGCCCACGATAAGGAAAGGTATGAAGACGGTGATGATGATCCTCACGATGGTGATAGTGATGACCTTGGAGAGGACGGGGATGACGCCTGATCTCTTTTGTCTATCTTTTGTTAATATTTTGTTCCCCGGGCTTCCCATTAGTGCGGGTGCCATTACCATGTACACTCTTTTGGTTTAGTAATGGTTACGCCCTTTGCTACTTCTTTTCAAATTTTTTCTTTTCTTTTATATCTCTTCATCACTTTGTTCTTTTTCCTTATTTCTTTTCCCCTAACTCATATGTGCTATTTTATGATGTATTATGCCCCTCATTACGATATTAACTCTCGCTTCGGGAGTTGGTTCCGTGATTACTGTCTTAAATGAACTTTTCTTAATGTGGAGATTTAAATGATCTTATTCATTTTTAATTTCGAGTGATTTAATTCAGTCCGGTTTTTCTCTTCTTGGAGATCTACAATGATCTTATTCATTTTTAGCCTCGAGTGATTTTAATTCACTCGGGTTTTTCTCTTCGTGGAGTTTTTAAATGATCTTATTCATTTTTAACCTTGAGTGATTTAATTCACTTGGGTTTTTCTCCTCATGGAGATTTGAGATGATCTTATTCATTTTTAACCTCGAGTGATTTGATTCACTCGGGTTTTTCTCCCGTTGAGTTTTTAAATGGTCTTATTCATTTTTAACCTCGAGTGATTTAATTCACTCGGGCTTTTCTCCTCGTGAAGTTTTTTAAATAATCTTATTCATTTTTAACCTCGAGTGATTTAATTCACTCGGGTTTTTCTCCTCGTGGAGATTTTAAATGATCTTATTCATTTTTAACCTCGAGTGATTTAATTCTCTCGAGTTTTTCTCGTCGTGGAGATTTTAAATGATCTTATTCATTTTTAACACCGAGTGATTTAATTCACTTGGGTTTTTCTCCTAGTGGATATTTTAAATGGTCTTATTCATTTTTAACCCCGATTGATTTAATTCACTCGGGTTTTTCTCCTCGTGGAGATTTTAAATGATCTTATTCATTTTTAATCTCGAGTGATTTAATTCACTCTGGTTTTTCTCCTCGAGGAGATTTAAATTATCTTATTCATTTTTAATTTCGAGTGATTTTAATTCACTCGGGTTTTTCTCTTCGTGGATATTTTAAATGATCTTATTCATTTTTAACCTCGAGTGATTTAATTCACTCGGGTTTTTTTTCCTCGTGGAGATTTTAAATGATCTTATTCATTTTTAACCTCGAGTGATTTAATTCACTTGGGATTTTCTCCTCGTGGAGATTTTAAATGATCTTATTCATTTTTAATCTCGAGTGATTTAATTTACTCGGGTTTTTCTCCCCGTGGAGATTTTAAATGATCTTATTTATTTTTAACCTCGAGTGATTTAATTCACTCGCGCTTTTCTCCTTGTGGAGATTTTAAATGATCTTTTTCATTTTTAACCTCGAGTGATTTAATTCACTCGGATTTTTCTCCTCGTGGAGATTTCAAATGATCTTATTCATTTTTAACCTTAAGTGATTTATTAGGTCAAAAGGTTTTTATCTCCAAAAGATGCATCCACGTTTCAACAAAGTTTGACATAAAGTTTGCTTTACAAAAGAAAGGATATACATTCTTAAGTATAATACCTTTTTAGGTATATCCCGTGCCATGTATGTTTGACGGCTTTCCCCAAACACTAAGCTAAAGGGAGTTTCCCCTCTAGTATTCGAAGGTTTTGTCCTATACGACCATATTACTCGGGGAAGTTCCTCATACCATTTTACCCCTAACTCGAGAAGTTTCTTCTTTATTCCTTGAAATATGGTTCGGTTCATGACTTCTACCGGGCCATTGGCTTGAGGATAACACATGGGTGTGAAATAATATTCAATCCCGAGGCGTTTGCACATGTCCCGCAGTAAAGAAGCATAAAATGGAGGACCGTTATCGGATACCAATATTTTGGGTATCCCATATGTAACGCCCCGCCCCGGCGCACCGGGTCGGTACGTTATTAGATTTGATAGACCAGCCTCACAAACCACAACGACTCTTTCCAGCCTGTTTTATCCTCACTCGCGTGCTCATCAAGAAACTTTCCATTGGGTCACCCATCCTAGAATTACCCCAGGTCAAGCACACTTAACATTGAAGTTCTTATAGGATGAGCTTCCGAAAAGAAGATGTATCTTGGTGGTATGAGTAGTACCGATCAAATCTTATCATATCAAATCACATGGCCACTCTAGGCTGGGGTTTTACAATCTCCCCCACTTAAACACTCATCGTCCTCATTGAGCCTCACATCCAGGACCGTACCATCCGTGTGAGATTCTAGAGGTGGCTCCTACGGCCTCAAGAGGTGTCCCGCACTTTGCGCCGCATAGCACTTAGTTCCCACAGTTCCGGACGGCTTTGCTCTGATACCATTTGTAACGCCCCGCCCCGGCTCACCGGGTCGGTACGTTATTAGATTTGATGGACTGGCCTCACAAACCACCACGAGTCTTTCCAGCACGTTTTGTCCTCACTCACGTGCTCACTGAGAAACTTCCCAGTGGGTCACCCATCCTAGAATTACCCCAGGTCAAGCACGCTTAACAATGGAGTTCTTATAGGATGAGCTTCCGAAAAGAAGATGCATCTTGGTGATATGAGTAGTACCAATCAAATCTTATCAAATCAAATCACATGGCCACTCTGGGCTGGGTTTTTACAATCTCCCCCACTTAAACACTCAACGTCCTCGTTGAGCCTCAAATCTAGGACCGTACCATCCATGTGAGATTCTAGAGATGGCTCCTACGGCCTCAAGAAGGGCCCCGCATAACACTTAGTTCTCACAGTTCCGGACGGTTTTGCTCTGATACCATTTATAACGCCTCGGCCCGGCGCACCGGGTCGGTACGTTATTAGATTTGATGGACTGGCCTCACAAACCACCACGAGTCTTTCCAGCACGTTTTGTCCTCACTCACGTGCTCACTGAGAAACTTCCCAGTGGGTCACCCATCCTAGAATTACCCCAGGTCAAGCACGCTTAACATTGAAGTTCTTATAGGATGAGCTTCTGAAAAGAAGATGCATCTTGATGGTATGAGTAGTACCAATCAAATCATATCAAATTAAATCACATGGCCACTCTGGGCTGGGGTTTTACACCATATCGGGTAATGATGTTTTTCTAGATAAATTCCTCAATGTCTTCGGTTGTGGTGTCTCTTAAAGGCATGGCCTCTACCCACTTACGGAAATAATCCACTGCCTCCACAACATCTTTATACTTGGTGGAGGGTTTTAAGAATTGTCCTATAAAAAATGCCCCACATAGCAAATGGTATGGGACACATCACCGGGGTCATTTCTACTACTGGTTACATGGGGACAACCTTTACCTTCTGGCAGGAGTCACATTTTTTCACATACTCCAAGGAGTCATTCATCAAGGTAGTCATTCCCCCTATATGATGCCCGCAGTCTCCCTCATGGACTTCGAATAGAGTTTGTTGAATTTTATTCTCGGGGATACAAAGCAGTAAAGGTCCTAACTTGGATGCCTTATACAATTCCCCTTGAAACATATGGAACTTGTGACTCCTATTTTGAAACTTTTAGGCTTCGACCTTATCTTCGGGAAACTCTCTAGTTTCCAGGAATTTGACTATGTGACTGCTTAAATCATCTCCTTCCCCTCCCATGAGAAATATTCTCGCCTCTTCATAGATGGGCCTTTCTCGGTGTTCTATGTGAACCCCCGGGGAATATCTTCATAATAAGTCGTGGCCAATCTTGAGAGATGATCAGCATGTTCATTTTCCCCTTCGGTTTTGTGCTCAAAGATTACATAGTCAATCCCCAGGACCAAGGGCGTGGCCTTCGTGTGATAGTTGTGGAGGCTCTTATTCTTCACTCCACAATCTCCTCTAATATGTTCGATAACCAATTTTGAGTCTCCCCTTACCACAATTCGGCCAGGCTTTTAGCCAGTAATAATCCTATCACCATAGCCTAGTATTCGGCCTCGTTGTTCGTGGCTTGAAATAGAAATCTTAGGGCATATTCAAAAAAAGACTCTTCGGGTCCTTGTATCAAGATCCCCACACCGGCTCCTTTCGGGTTACTGGCCCCATCCACGTATAGGGTCCAAAGGGGACGTTCAGGAAGGGTTGGTACATATTCCCTGTCTTCGGGGAGGTCTCTAGCAGTGCACTCAATTGCGAAATCTGCTAAGGCTTGGGCCTTGATTCCAGTTTTGGGGATGAAAGTGATTTCAAACACACTTAATTCAATAGCCCATTTGGTGAGCCTTCCAGTTTGTGCAGGGTTGGCCAGTATTCTTTTCAGGGGTTGCTCCTTGACTACTGCTATGGGATGATTCTCGAAGTAGTCCTTTAGCTTCCTTGTCGAAGTGACCAAGGCTAACAGGAACTTATCAATGAGAGGATAGTTCCCTTCGGGCCATGGAGAACGTGGCTTACATAGTATATGGGCTTCTGGATTTTCTCCTCCTCTCTTATAAGCACGATGCTCACCGCTCCTTTTGATATGGCTAAGTACAGCTGAAGTTCTTATTTTCCTTCGGGTCGAGTCAATATCTTGGGAGACCCTAACTAGGCTTTCAATTCGTCAAAGGCTTTGGCACACTCTTCATCTCATATGAATTTTTCTCGAGAAGCCTGGCTTAGTTTTCGAAAAAAGGGTATATTTCTATCTCCCGACCGGGATATAAATCTAGTTAGAGCCACAAGACATCCCGCTAAACATTGCACCTCTTTATAGGACTTGGGGGCTTGGATTTGAAAAATGGACTCAATCTTGTCGGGATTAGGTTCAATGCCACGTTCGCTTATCAAGAATCCTATGAATTTCCCTGACGTTACTCCGAACGAACATTTTTCCGGATTGATGCGTAGCTGACCTCTTTCAACTTCATGAGAGTCTCCTCCAAATTTTCCAAATGCTCTTTCTGCTTCTTGCACTTCACCAACATGTCATCGACATAGATTTCCATGTTTCTTCCTATTTGGTATGAGAAGATGGAATTCACCTAACTTTCAGGTTCCCCCCCGCACTCTCAATCCGCGGCATCACGGGGTTCAGCAAGATAGCCATATTCGCGATGAAAAAGTGATTTTCCTTTATCTTCCTTTCAAGCAATATCTAGTGGCTACCTCGAAGCATCCAAAAAATTGAAGACGCCATAACCGCACTTCCATCCGCACCAATCTCCCCAGCAAAGAAACGTGGAAATACCGTAGGGCAAGCCATTTAGGTTGGCGAAGTCCGCAGTATATTCTCAATTTGGCGCTTGGATTTCTTCACCATCACCATGTTCACATCCATTCAAAATTGCAATTCTCGATTATTCTAGTTTTTATCTACACATTCCATTCTTTTTCTGAATAACATAGTTCTTTCTTCGGAGAAATTCCTCTTTTCTCGCTTCACGTGCTTACGACTGATCCACGCAACTTCATGTGTGTACCAATAAAGCCGAATATACCATGTAGCTATCCTCGGGGCCCACGCAGTCACCTCCTTATACATTCGAAGGAGTTTTATCAATAGATTGTGGTGGTTTGGGCTTAATTGGGTTCCTATCTTGAAGGTTTTCTCATGGTGTTCTCTAAAGGAGACAACCTCGAGTTCTTCGTCAGGAGGCCTTTCTTCAGTCGCTTTTACTTTTCTCCTTCGAGTCAATTGTCTTGTTCTTTCAGGGGACGCGTGAAGGAAATTATTATGCATAACTTGTTTAAATCTTAAACAAAAGGCATATCAGGATAATTTAAATTGCATAAAATCAGAACTACAAAATATATAATGCATATATATTTAAATCAGAACTTCATATCAGTAAATGAAGAATAAATCACCAATAATCTTTCAACAAGCCTCCTTTGAACTCCAATCTACTAGCATCACAAATGACAATGCCTCTAGTTGCTTTGCACACTAGAGAGAGGTTGAATCCAAAGATTGATATGTTAGAACACAATGGAGAATCGGGATCAAGAATCAAAAGCAAAACTACATGGTTCGGCCACCTCAAGAGTGAGTAGGAAGCGCCGATTATTTGAGGCTGTGGTTAGGTTTCTTGATGTTTATGAATAAAAACCTAATAAATCCCATGTTTATATAGGCTCCTTTCACTAACCCGATAGCTCAACCCGTTAAGTTAATGAGTAAGCACAGCTGTCTGAAATACGCTGCCTAATCGTGCCTTCTTTACTAGTGTTCTAACCAAGTCGAGTATGCCATAGGAGTTGGTTCGAATTCATAGTAGAACCCTAAAACCCCTCTCTATCTCTTCTCCGCATAGCTAGATACACCATTGTAAATTGTGCCTTACCAATCAGCTCTTTCGAGAATGGTGTAGGACTTATTCACGGCCTCGATTCTCGGCGTCATGCTGCCTTCTCTCTGTGAAAGCAAAGCAATCACCACATTCCCAAGTGATTCTTTACCTTGAACAGCCAACATGCCGGGTATAGATCGTGGGCTCAACAAGTTCTTTCTTTATCCGACATTCCTCTTTGCTTCATGCAGAAGTACGGTAAAAGGAAGATTCTTTCTCCAGTACGTATCCTTTTTTTCGATTTTCAAACTATTAGTTCTCGCAAAGAGGAAGCACTCCTTAGAAGATTCTAAGCCAGGAGGATAGAGATCCAAAGCATGCAGAGGTGCTCGGAAGGAGGCTTCTTCATCTTTGTGGTTCCAAAGCTATCACTTTCGCTACTCCCATTCGAGAAGATTTGATCTTTACGCCTCGGGGATTCTAACAACACCGTCGGCAACGTATTTTCTAGTTTTCTTCATCTTTTGCGTCGTCCTCTTTTCATTTTTTTGGTTGGTTAACTCCCTTTTCCTTGAATTCTGCAGGTGGTGGAAGTCTCTTCATCTGCTAGTGGGTTGGAGCGCACAGAGCTTGTCGATACCGGGGAATCTCTTGAGTGTTTTGTCACGGAAGTTGTTGAGTCATCTCCTCCTGTTCTCCCTGTTCCTTCTTTGTCTCAGGAGGCGGCTGATATTCTTCGTGCTGGAGCTTCTTCTCTTTGGTCTCGGATATGTACCAGGTTGGAGGCCAAATCTCCTGATATGGTGTTGAAGGAAGAGGCAGAAGTCATGAGCACTTTCCAGGTTCTTGCACGGTTGGGGTTGGAGGTCGTTCCGGATCTTCATGGCAAGCTGCAAGATTTCTTTCGGATGGCGAGGGAAGCTGTCTCATCATTGGCAGTCGCCTGCCAGGATGATTTTTCCGCGAATTGGTCCTTCTGGCGATGTCCTCTGAAGATCTAGCCTTGAAGCGTCATGGTGAAGTCCAGGAGGCAGCAGAGTTGGATTCAGAGGCAGCTACACTGGAGGCACGTGCCAGAGATTTGCGGGTTCAGGCTCAGGAGCGGAGGTCCGTTGTTACTCAGCTTGATCTTGAAGCGGCAGACACCTCTCAGCAGATTCATACCTTGGAGGAGAGAATTCGAGCAGAGCGGGCCAAACGCTTGGGATCTTTGTCTTCGGAGTTAGAAGCTGCTAGACTAGGCCTTGTAGGACTATTGTAGTAGCTTAATCTTTAGATCCTTTCTTGTCTTTTCCTATATTTGATGTACTGGATCTTTTGCTCCGTTATGGTTTATTCCACTTAATGCATTTCCCTTTTGATTGTTATTTTGTTGCTGCTACTTTTCATTCTTTTGTTGCATGCTTTCGATTTAATCTGACCCCTGTAGGACAACATGAATGTTGTTTTAGGTTATGGCTGCACTTGATACGTATCAAGCTGCCTACGTACCTCGCGGATCGCCCCTTGAGGATCAAGCCAAACGTAGTTCAGAGGGGGGTTGATAGTTTAAACTCGTATCAAGGAGCAGAGTGGGCAGTTTATCCTCATGCTCAGGAGGTTGTGGGCAGTTTATCCTCATGCTCAGGAGCTTTGTGGGCAGTTTATCCTCATGCTCAGGAGCTTTCTTGAGTGCGCTTTAGAGGTATTTGAACCTCGGGTTTCGATTGCTCGTGCATCTTACCCTTGTTTTGATAGTTTCTTGTTTTGCTTGAAGTCTCAACCTATCGATGGCTTTCATGAATATAGGGTATTGTTGACTTACATGTTTAGGCATCGACGCTGCAAGGCGAGCATTAAGTTACTACGATATACATTCATGGGCGTATTTATATATAGAGGAATTAGATTTCCGTTTTCCATGAGAACTGGAGTCAAATGCTATCTGGTTAAGCCCTAGATAGCGTATTCCGTAGGGTTTGTTTTACTTGTAGATATAGCATTGGATCCCTAGTTCCTCTATTTCTTCTAGAGAATGAAGCGCGTCTGAGACTTGTGTGTCCCGGGTTCGTGGAGTGGGGGCGCCTTCTAACCCCGTCGTTCTCTCGCATGGGAAGATGGACATGAACTTGGCCTTCATTAGTGTCCAAGGATGAGGACCCTTGTTTGCCTGTTGGGTTAAGAAGGTAGCCTTGTCTGGTATGCCTCCCTCTTGTTCTTGGAGCTTCGACTCCACCAGTGTTTGATGCCCGTACTCGAGTCGTCTCCATGGCGTTTGCTCGTGGATATAAGCTTCATGGATGGCCTGGTTTTTTGAGGAATTCATCGAGGATGCCTCTTGTGGCTGGGTAGTGCGTGGTATTCCGACCTGTGGTCAACTCATGCACATATCATTGGATCCACGAGTTCTTCTACTTCTACAGGAGTACTTATCCGTGCTTGAGGTAGATTGTCTTTTCAATTCACGCTTTACGTATCCCGTTTACCGTCTTTTCTTACTGATATGCATGAGAGATTGGTCATGAATCTCTTCTTCATTGCTTCCCAAGGATGTGTTTCTAAGGACCCGGTATACTCTGTTGGCGTGTATTCATGCTTTGTTTTCTATGTTGAAGCATGAGGCGGGCTATTACGGTGCTTGGCCTCCCCCAGGTTGGTTTTCCCAATACATTGAATCTGATTTTATCCTTGGGATCACTTTTGCCTGGCCTTAGGAAGACCTCGCACCACTGCTGATTTTCTTGGGGGTTGGTGCCCCAACACGGTCGTTTATGTTGTTGATTTGTAGGAGCCACTTTCACTTTGAGCCTCCCATTCTTAATTGGTTTGTTACCTCTTGATTAGGACTGAGAGTGGTGGCTTTGGTGGCCTTCATCCCAGCCCAGCGGTTGAGTTCTTGACCAAGACCGTCCTTTCTACTTTATCGTCTTACGGATGTCGTTCAACCCCGTATGCTCGTGTCGATAACCGGGTATGATTGTCCACATGGGCTTTTGTCTTTGATAGAATCATACCCAGCGGTAGGGAGGTGCATCTTTCGAACCCGTGCTTCCATTGCTCTATCTTGGGTCGGCTTCTTTGGGTGCCCACGAAACCCACAAGGAGGCGACGGCGCCACCTTTTCGGGCTAAGTGAGGGGTAGAGGTCGGGGCACTTTGAATGGCAGATTAGATATTTCCTAGTTTCTTGTAATGTTGGGAGCCTTTGCTTGAGGTGAGGGAAGATGCTTGGGCACCTCGGGCGCTTTCTCAATGCTGGGGTTTGCTCCTCCTCTTGTAGTATTTGGCATCGGCAAAGTGGGATTCTTTGCCCGATTGCGAATGGATTCTCATCCGCCTTCAACTGTTTTTCCATTCCATGCTGCGATACTTGGCCGGTGGAGTGTAGAGGGAACAACATTGCATTTATGAATCAGGGTCTTCCTAGTAGGGCGTGGTTTCCAACTCCTATCGCCAAAGTGCGGGGACTTACTTTCCAGGAGGATTTGCTTCCATACCCAGATTTAAAGCAACAGATTATGATACGAAGGGACTATTGTAACTCTCTTACATTGAGATGCTTGATCTCGATATGCGAAGTGGAAGGATGTTTATAGATCCTCAAATGCAACATTCTATTTGCTCGACTTTTTCTTTGTGTAGCGACACATAGAGAGTTTAATGTTACCTTCTTAGCATGGCAGTCTTCGCCGGTGTGAAGACAAAATTCACAGAGACTTGTTGGCGGGTAACGTGGCACGAGTAACTCGCGGTAGTTGAGGTCTTAGATCGACTTGGCATTCGTGGCTTGCTTGAATAATTCGGCCCGTGCTTTCAGGATAGCTTGCTCTCCCAAAACCGAGGCTGCCTTAACCTCGGTAAATTTTTGGGCGATGGTGAGGGGTTAATGTGGTTAGAAGACTTTGTCTTCTTACAGGTAATTGCCACTTTCTGTGATCAGCCGCTTCTCTTTGAAGATGAAGCATTTTTTTAGGTGGATAGCTTACAGTACATCACACTGATGCCCACAAAATTTGGAAGCTCACATGCTTGATTTGCCTCCTTGCAGGGATGTCGAGGAATCGAAGGATATTCCTTACTCTGTATTTCTTTGAGGCGTAGAGGTGCCTTGCCTTCCAGGTCGAGCCACGCCCTCGACCTTGGCAGTTACGAGGTGAACTTCGTTGTTTTTAGAAGTTACAGGTATTGCTTCTTTTCTTTTCGAGTTTGGAGTTCTCTCTTGACCTCTAGGATCGTGCCCAGTGCTTGAATAGAAGTGGAGGGGCAGCGTACCCTTATAATGCCCTTGTTGCCATTTGCTCGAATGTCTTAGGAAGTATTCCTTGCATGATGTCACTATGAGTCCCAATCGTTCCTTGGATGCATCTTGATAGGCGATGACTCACGAGGAGTTTGTATCTTGCATTTTAGGTTGAGGTTCCTCCGCTTTGATTTGATTAAATACGTAACACAGGCTTCTTTCTCTTTAACTTTGTTTTGAGGTGGTAGTTAACAAATCGTACTAACTCTCTTTGTCACTTGAAGAAGCGATTGAGAGGTCGTCTTCGATTGAGTCAACTGTCTATACGGGAGAGGAATCATACCCGATCGAGCATTCCGCTTTGAGGGTAAAGGCATTTGACCATTTATCCCGCTTGATCCCGGCGTTGTTGCACGTCTCCAGCAAGTGGGATTGCATGTTATTTGTGTAATGACCGCCCAGTCGGCCGCCGGTGTCATTATAATCACGAGCATGAAAGTCGCATGCGATGGGCGGCTTCAGTTTAAGAACTCAGCGTTTTGGCATCCAAAAATTTGATTTACAATTAAAATTTCAGAAAAGCGATTTTTTAAAATTTACAATCCATCGAGGTGTTATAACCAACCAACTCATATATATATACAAAACATATCTCAAAAGGCGATAATGCAGCAAGAACTACAAGCCAGGAGTAAATAATGTATCCGAATACAAGATAATTACCCGACAAGGTTAAAGGCGAAAGCGAGAAATACAACGATAAAGCGGTTGGCAATGTGACAAAGCGAGGCGCGAGATCTCGGCCGCCCCGATCTTCCGCTTTAGCCAATGTCCAGACCTCGCAACTTCGCTCGACTTTCGCGTTCAAGCGCCCGCTTTCGACTGGCGCCTTAAAATGAAATGCCGCCCAAGCGAATAGGGGTGTAGCCAGAAGCTTAGTGAGGAAACTTAACACGGGGAAAACTTAAGCCATACGAGCGAGGGCCGATCGATAGATATAGTAGTCAAATATGAATAAATATGTATATACCGAGGACTACCTAATAAAAGGCGATATCATAAAATTCCAAGAAGGTCCCAGGCACTAACGTATGAATATAATCTGAGTCTCTCGATAAGACGCAATCACGAGAATAAAATCACGAGAGACTCGGCAAACGACTATAACTCACAGGCCATTGAAACCATCATCTACCGTATATAAAGTATACGCGACCTGCAATGCGCGTATCGATCCGTACTGCGAGGAATGGACGATCGCAACTGGCTTATAAGGCCAAACCGCACTTATCACAAGGCGTAAGGCCCAACGTCTCTGAAGTAATCAAAATCGCCGGCAAGGCCACATAAATCTACATGAGAGGTAGAGTAAAGGCCCACGGAACCTGAAGAGAAATGCGGCTGAGGCCCTGAAACCTGAAAGCGTAAAGTTGAGAGTTCAAGCTGTGCTTACCTCGAAACCGTCTTCGCGCCCGCAATACTAATCCATAATCATATCATGAAACCGGCTCAAGCTGACGATGACATGGCTACCTGATTTTAAATTAAGTACATAAAAGTAGCACTAGTGAGATAAGTACTACTTCTGCTTGCTTACCGAAAATCCTCGCGAAAACACAATCACGATAGCGCCCGCTTTCCCACGATCGGCTACTTAATACCCGAAAGTACAATCGAAACTACTATGCTGCGTTGCAGAATCGTGCAACTACAGAGGTGGAGCGATTCTTGCTTGATGCAAGCGAATAAGATACTTGAAATCACGACCCACGTCCGGATAGCGGCCAAATCGCTACTTGCTAATTTCCACCTTATCACTTTAACATTTCAAATCAACTTAAATCTCCTATTTAACCCTCAAGTCCATAATTAACAACTTTTATACTCAAAATCTCAATTCTGACTCGACTTGTCTTCTGACTAACCCTTATTCGATTATAAATCCTAATTTCTAACCTTACAACAACTACAATAAGGTCCCAAATTAACCCCCTACACATTTAAAGTCTCATAAAAAGTCAACATATAAAAAGTCCAACTAACCTAGGAAAAGTCAACCGTCGCCATAAACACCGAAGCAATAGCCTTTCGTGAATTAACTTCTTATATTCGTACATTACTGCCACATAACAAACTTAAAAACACAATTAAAGTCAATTTAGCAAAGTCGGCAAAAGAATCACTATGTCCAAAACCCAAGAAATATCCCAAAAGATTTGAACTTTAGCACCTTAATTGAAAGAAGACTACGTGAGGGGAAGATATGACGATCTTTAGTTTGAGCGACAATTGAAGAGAGAAATGGAAGAAAAATTTCAAGGGGAGGTGGATGGGAGATTTTTTGGCCAAAACATGAAAGAAAGATAAAGTTGTTTGTGTGATGATGTGGAGGATAGGGATGAGTAGATATTTGAGCTGGCTTGAGTCAGTTCGGTTCGGTTAATTTCTCGAGCTTTCAGTACTTAAATCTCCTTGATAAAACCGATTCCAATTCTTAAATTTCCCATGACATAAGCTACTACTCATATAATACTAGTCTTGGTACATCGATTTTATTCGAAAATTATTTATCTTATCTCGGGTCCCGACGAAGTATTATTATTCTTATTATTATTATTATTTTTGGATTCAGTTCCATCAAAGTGTTGGAACTTGGGTGGGCTGATAATACTTAGGCGTTCCGGTGAGGAATTACATCTGAGAGGTATAGAACTGATGTAGGTATCTGAAAGGTGGCTCCTAACCGTGACCACTGTTGCCCCGGTATACTCCCTTGATTTAACTGAAAATCATCCCATCTGTTGAGATGATAGGAAGCCTACTATGTTCTGGATTGGTGGGTGTGTGCGAGGGCATAATTGAGGGAGACAGGATCGTCCGTCTCCCGTTTAAGGGTCGTAAAATTTCTTTGCGCTTTAAAATTTGCTTGATTTGCTTTCTTTGCTCTATGTTCTTGATCAGCCATCTTCTTTGACATTTGAGCGATGATAGAGTCATCTTGATGAATCTTTTGCATAATACTCTACCGTCAGTTAGTTTGGCGTACATTCTTAGGTAGGTATGCCGAATTAAATGCGTTGGTGTTTAGGAAGTCATAGAGGCGATGGATGAACCCGGTTTCGATTAGCAGATCACAAATGTCAGTTTCTTTGGGTGTAAACCCACAGTTTCTTGAGCTACTCGGTGTTCGTCTACCGAAGTCCTCGGACATGGTTTAGAAAATTCCTGGGTTTGGCATCGATCGCTTTGAGGCTGCCTCTCTTTATCGTGACTTGTTAGCCACAGAGCTCGGCTGATATGTTAGCAAAAGAAACTTCAACGAGGGGGTCTTTGAGGGACATCTCTAACGAGGTCGTGTATTTGATGAACTATATACGCATAGTAGCCTTTGAAATTACATGGAAGGCTGGGATAGTCCTCTTGGAAATATCTCAGGATTTACGTCAATGACGAAGAATTGAAGTTGATAGTCCCATCGGGCGTATCACCAGATTGTAATGCAAAGAAAAAAAACATATTTACAATGAAATTTAAAAATAAAACCCAACATGAGGAAAAATTCCTCGGTGTCTGGGGTTTTTTATCAAATCGAAGAAGTTCAGGCATCCCAGCTGTGGAGTCTGGTTTGGCAGCGATTTATTGAGATGTCGGCTTATTTGACTTGAGGCTTGAATTTGGGCTTGAGATTGACTTGATTTGATTTGATTGCTTAAGACAGCAGATTTGGATAGAAGCTCTGATTTGGATGAATATCCTGGTCTTGATGGGTTGAGATTGGTTTGGACTTGGATATGGTCAGTTTGGGAGCATAGCGGCGTATTCAGTGTTGGTATGGACTTGATGCTTGGAGTGCTTAGACTTGATCTCGATTCTATTTCGGACTTGATGGGTCTTCTGGCGTTTGCGGTGATGGGGTTTAACATTTAGTGGGACTTAAATGTGGATAGGCCATGACCTTGATTAGGACTTTTGGATTTGATGACTTCCTTTTTACTGAATTAGGACTTATGTGTATTTGAGAATAAAACATCTTTGATGGGACTTAGTGCTTGATATGACTTATTTGGGATAAGACTCCGGTATGGAGCAATACAAGCCAGTGTTGAGCCAGCGATGCTGCTTTGAGATTTAATGCTACGGTGGCGCTAGCGAGCATTCTTGTAGGCGGGACTTGAGGATATGGCCGCGATGGGGCTTGGTGAGATTTGGCCTCGCTTAGGACTTAGTGAGATTTGGCCTCGCTTGATTAAGCTTTGAGAGTGCGTCGGCACACAAGCTTTACTACTTTTCTATTGACCGCGCGGCTTGTTGTTGTATGGGGATGTGATAGTATGAAGGTGGAGATGTTTCGACCTTGTTGATGATACTAATCAACTGAAGCGAGGGGGCCTTAACGTGTTTCACACTGAATCCGGCTATAGGGCCCGAGCTTCGGTTATTCCTATATGCAGGATTTGATTAATCAAACTTGGGGGTTATGGGTGTTCGTCAAGTTTATGAATAATCGGGGGCTACGTAGTTTTAATTCTGAATATTCGGCGTTCTTGAGAATCTTCATTGATTCTGAAATGATTTTGCTTTAAACTTGAAGTTATTGCATTTGCATGCAATAATCCTTAATTTCGGCCGCTATTTGGCCGGCACCCGGAAGTGTTTTCGGCCAGCGCGTGGTGTTTACGCTAACGACGCTTCAAAGATTTAACGCAGAAATTTCGAGGAAGGCGTTAATACAGATTTTCTGGGAGTTTTTGGGATTTTATTGGAGGTTTATGCTCATGGAATTTCGGTCAAATGGGGGGGGGTATTTATAGGTTTAGGCCCTCGATGCTGGCTTCGATTGTGGCAGTTTGGTTTCGGGTGGATGGAATCTTGGCCAGATTTGAATTTTGAGCTTTGGACCGTGCAAATAATTTGGAATTACTTGATGACCAAGTAATCCTTTTGGGCGCCTATTTTGAGGTGAATGGCTTCGGATTCTTTTTTCTAGTTGGCGTATTTTCATAATAGCCGGACTTTTTGGAGCATGATTTTGCGCATTTCGACCGAAGTCTTGATTTTTGAACCACATAACTTTTGAATTCTTGATTTTGCACCACAAAACTTTTGGAGCCATCATTTTAAACCCATGGTTTATATATTCTTTATTTTGAGCCGCGTGGCGTTACAGGCGTCTGTGGCCCGATTTACATGGGTTTTCGAGCCGATTTTATCACGACATTTAGTGCGGCGTTTTTCTACAAGGGAACCCTATTTGAGTTGAACTTAGGGGTTAATTAATGTAGAAACCCTTATTGCTGACTTGATTAACTCCGAGGGGGATTGATTTCTTTGGCGTCCTCGTTCGTCCAGGAGTGTTTGATTTGAATTTAGGGGTTTAATGAGAACCAATGGGTCACGTGATGATGGCATTTTTTTAGTGGATTCGACCCTTAATTAATTTGATTAATTAAATGTGAAATAATTTATTTTTTTGATAAATTTTCGATCATTTACATAATATTCTCTAGTTTTTTAGTTGTCGTTTTGGGCGTTTTAATAAATTAAGGAAAGAAAAGGTAGTCCAAAAGTGTATTGAAAATATAGAATGTCAAATTAATTGAAGCAATATCATTGGTTGATTGTTTATTTTAAGAGAAAAAGTAGTCAAAATTACATTGAAAATATAAAAAAGCTATTTATTATGCTAAGCAGCAAGCCCAAAAAACAATTTTTTTTTGGCTAAGCGACAATTATATAAAGGCGAAGGAGGGAATATAATTTATTTTTTTTAATTTTCAACATTAATTTTCAGTTTTTTTTGCTTAACTTATCATTAAAATTAGATTGCTCAATTCAAGTAATAGCTTTTTCAAGGTCGCCCAAACATTTTGTGTATTTACAATGAAGAAAGCCCAAAAAAACCATTTATTGAAATCGTAACTCTTTAATAAATGGTATCTATAATAGTGATTCCTTTAACGGATAACAAAAAAGGTAATTTATTGTAAGTTCTGATAATTAAATACTCGAAAAATGCTTGTTAAATAAATACATGAATTGTCAATTTTTATAATTACGTAACTTTCAAGCTTTATTTGTAAAATATAAATGTTTGTATTGTATAATATTTTATAAAAACATAATATCAATGGAAAGAGTTTGAAATATATTTTAAATTGATATAATTTTCGCAAAAGTCTTTATCTGTCTAACCAAAATATATTATCCAAAGTTCAAGTGGTATAACCAAAAATCAGTAAAAGCAATCTTTGTGGGATGGAGGGATTATTACTAGAAAAACGAAAGAAAATATAAATTAAAATAAAGATGTCTTTACACCACAACACTTTTAACTTACATTTCTTATTTTTGTGAAATGCATTCATAATTCTTGTTAAAAAAATTAATTTTCCCAAAAAGAAGTACTCCGTATTATCCATGATTTTATTGACAATCTTTTTCAGATATTAAAGTTCAACTTCACTCCACATCATAATAACGATATTTTACTTGTATTATAAAAGTGAATCCAATTTACAAAAAATGCAATCTTATTACTACGTATTAAATTTTAGATTATAAAATTTCATTAAAAAATTCAAAAATACTTATCTATTAACGTTTAATTGTCATTCACAGAGTAATACATCTGAGTGAAGAATGAAAATTAATTGAAAATATATTGAAAATATAAAATGATAATTAATTAAAATTATATGAATTGTTAATTAATAATTTAATAACAAAATATATGTAATAAAAATAACATTAAAAATGTAAAATAATAATTTTATATTAGAACTACAGGTAAACGCATATTTTAATTTTATCAAGCTAAATGTCAGCGGAGGGAGTGAACCATTTCTCTCTCTCTTGGTGGTCCTCTGAGAATATGGTTGAATATTGAACGCCTGAAAGCTGGTTTTGATGTCTTTAATTAACTCATTATTATTTTACTTTGCCTTTAAATGATTGAGAAGTAGATCATCATATTATTATTATCTTCTCAAAAGTCTTCATCATAGCATCCTATTTATTTTATGTAAATACTTATAAAGCTCTAAGAAATAGTAATAATCTTTTATGGAACTTATTATTTGTCCTTAGTGTTTACATATATTTATGTATGAGTAGTAATTTAAAAGGGTGAAAAAAAAGTCAACTTTTTTTTAGTGAAAATGAATGTGGTTATTCAATCAGAATCAGATGACTCAGGATTTGTTGAATTTGATCCAACTGGAAGATATGGCAGAGTAATTAATTACCCATTTTCATTTTTTTCATTTTTTAATTTTCTCCATGATTTAATTTTGTTTTTTTTGTTAATGGGGTTGATATTGATATTCTTGATGCAGTATAATGAGATTCTTGGCAAAGGAGCTTCAAAGACGGTGTATGGAGTTTTGGAACATTTCACACTTTTAATACTAGTTTATTTTTTGCATGCTGGGGGAATGTTTGGGTGCTTCATCAACATTCCAACCGGAAATTAATGTCTGATGGTTGGAAATATTTGGTGCAGATATAAAGCTTTTGATGAGTATGAAGGGATTGAAGTTGCTTGGAATCAAGTTAAGCTTCACAGTTTCTTGCATAGCCCCGAGGATCTTGAAAGGCTTTACTGTGAAATTCATTTGCTGAGGACACTTGAGGACAAGAATATTATGAAGTTCTATACATCTTGGGTTGATATGGAAAATAGGAATATCAATTTTGTAACTGAAATGTTCACTTCTGGCACATTAAGGCAGTAAGTTCGTGAACTGAATTTCCGGATATTACTGATCTCCCATCTTTTAGGAGCTATTATATGTCGTTTGAGCTTTTCCTTCTTGTTTTTTGTTGAATTCTAGGTATAGGCAGAAGCATAAGAATGTGAACATTAGGGCAGTGAAGCACTGGTGTAGGCAGATCTTGGAAGGCCTTCACTATCTCCATAGCCATGACCCTCCTGTGATCCATAGAGATCTCAAATGTGATAACATTTTTATTAACGGCAACCAAGGGCAGGTCAAAATTGGAGATCTTGGTCTTGCTTCTATTATGCGAAAATCACATGCTGCTCATTGTGTTGGTACAGTTCATGCTGCTTCATCTTGCCCTTTTTTAACTTTCCCTTTTCAAAATCATTTCGAAGATGATATTCAAGTAACTGGACTTTTAAAAGCCTACTTATTCTGTATGCCTATTTTAGTGCTTCACTTTTGGATGTCCTTTTCTCAGAAAAGTTGGGTTCTCATGATCTTTGTAGCTGAGCTGTTTCAATCTCTGATAATTATTTTAGAGGAAATATCAAGTCGCTAGTGTCTTTTGTTGTCTTGGTATATGCTTTTTGGCTTTTTGGGTAGTCATCCAATGGTTTCTTTTCTTTAAAGATCATTTCTATGAAAAAGCATAATAGAGAGGTCATGATTATATATGGATTATTGGGGTTCTTTTCTATCAGGAACTCCTGAATTCATGGCACCGGAAGTTTATTTAGAAGAATACAATGAATTAGTCGATATCTATTCCTTTGGAATGTGCATTTTGGAGATTGTGATGTTGGAATATCCTTATAGTGAATGTACACATCCTGCTCAAATCTACAAGAAAGTAGTATCTGTGAGTATTTTTCCTTGTCACACTACCACTAGTTCTGAATGTGGGTGTTTCCCCCTCAAGCTTCCTGGTTTCTTAGAGTAAATGAGTTTTGTACAGGGTAAAAAACCAGAGGCTTTATACAAAGTGAAGGATCCTGAGGTACGTGAATTCATAGAGAAATGCTTGGCAACTGTATCGTTGAGGCTCTCCGCAAAGGAGCTTTTGAATGACCCTTTTCTTCGCATTAATGATGGTAAACTAGTTTCAAAAGAGGCAGGCATTCAGAACGAACTAGATTTTGTTGATCCTCTGCTAAAACAGCCTTTCTTCGAGATTGATTATGAAAGAAAAACATATACAGATGGCTCTAATAAGGATTATACTCTTGAGGACCAAAATGGACAAGCGCATGATCCAAATGAATTTGAGCAGAGTGGGATTCAGCTTTTTGATATCAATGGTCATGAAGATAATGAGCATTTTGCTGATCTTGATATCACAATTAAAGGAAAACAAAGAGAAGATGGTAGCATATTTCTGAGGCTTCGAATTTTAGACAAGGAAGGTAACTAGCATCTAATAGTTTTGGTCCTCGCTATGAGTCTACTTTCTAAGAACTGCTTTATGTCAAATCTTTGCAGGACATGTTAGGAATATATATTTCCCTTTCGACATTGAAATGGATACAGCATTGAGTGTGGCGACAGAAATGGTTGCTGAGTTGGATATAAATGACCAAGATGTAACAGAAATAGCCGATATGATTGATGGAGAGATTGTTTCTCTGGTACCTGAATGGAATCCAGGGCCGGGAATAGAAGAAACTCCCCGTTTTTCGAATTTTAGCTTTTGTGACGATTATGGTTCCAGTGACACTTTGACTGAATCTTACATGCACTTATTGATGAAAGACCTGGGAAGCAGTCCGAATTTATCTCAATGCTTAGGTAATGGATGTGCAGCTTCCCATGGCCGATTTGAGGAGATCACATATCAGATTGATAGGTGTCCACACGGTGCTGCAAATCCTGCAGAGGATACTCCTGCTCCTTCAACTCCAAGCAATGGTTTTCATCATCCCAAAACTCTGGACAAGTGTGAAAACTGCAGTCCCGGCGAAAGGCGTTATCTTGAAGCATGTGAAACGCTGGATCAAGAAGTTCCTGCAAAAGAGGAACAAGCATTGAAACAGGGGAAAGAAAGTTCATCCATTTCAAAAAATCACATAAGATCTTTATCCAGTTCGCGGTCTGTTGCTGTTGTATCTATCTTATCCAATGAATCTTTCAACCGTGAGCATATTCAAGATGATTTAATATGGCTTGAAGTAATGTATCAGCAAAAGTTGAATGAGGTTCGGGATCAAAAGTTGGGGTTGGTACCAAGATCTTCTAAACCACCGAGTAGTACTGCAATCGACACACAGAAAATTAAAAAAGGTATATCTTCTTTTCGAGCACTCGTCAAATCTTCTGTCCGTCGCCATAGAAAAGACAGTTCAGAGTTACAAGCATACGACCAAGAAAGCAACAACAAATCGGTCCCCAAGAGGGCCAGAAAAGTTCGTGCTAAGAAGGTATCCGCTAAAGTCAAGGATTTGCTTTCGCCTCGAAGTTTTAAGAATGACAAATTGCTGCCTAGCCCTCTTCACAGGGTAGCATCCTTACCAATTATTTCTTTTAAGTTATGACATCTCAAGGCTCTAGTAAGCATGCTGTTTTACATATATATATACAGTACTATATTGAGTGTAAAGTTATCAATTCATACCGCAAAAGTATCCCCTTAAATTCAATGATTACCTTGTTCTCTGTCTTGCAGGGACTACTAATAGCTTATTTAACTAAATAGTGGACATATATGAATGATGCTGATAAGTAAATTACAAGATGTAAAACAAATTGAGGCTTTATACAAATTCTAAACATAACATGTAGGTATTTGAATATATTATTCATGGTTATAGTTTTATTAAGAAAATTGAACACTTTAATTAAAATGAACTAAAGGTTGTATTGATATACCTTAAAAAGCCAACTTTCTTGTTAAATATGGAGTTGCCAAACACCCTCTGACACTTGTTTTATGTACCTTAATATGTTTTAAAAAGCCAACTTTCTATACTCATACTAAAAAGTTGCTTAAAATGGAATATTTATCCTATGTACATTGTACAGTTCCTTTTGGGTGACTTAAAATATTTGATAAAAGGAAGCAGGGATAAAACCTAATACTAGTATCTTATGAGACTGACTTGTAGATGTTAATTAGGCCTTCGACTGGACTCGGTCCAAAATCAAAAACCGGTCCGGTCTGCCGATTTTTTCGGATATAAAAACCGATCGGATCGGATTACGTTATTTTAAAATGTAAAATCAAATATTCTGACCCAATCAGGTTTGAGCATGGGATAAGCAAGTCACGTCAGGTATATTGATATCACGTGATCTTTTTAGCCCATTCTTGCACAAGCAACTCTTGTTTCTTGTGCTTTTTCTTTCTTGTCTTGTCATTCTACACTTTAAAAATACTTAGAGATAAACAGAAGAAATATAAAATGCTTAAATGCTTGTAAAATACTCTCTTGGATTTGCTTCATACAATTCCGCGCCAACAACCCCACCTCCCTTTCTTTCCCTCCAATTTGCCACAACGGAAAGCGCTCGCGTCATCATCATCATCATCGTGCCTCATACTTTTTCATTTTAATTAGGTTTTATCTTTTTAATTCCATCTTCTTGCTTCATTCGTTTTTTAAATTCGATTTTTACTGTTTATCTGTTTTTTTTATCTTGGTCATTTTATTGTGTAAAGATGTTTGTGAATGGAAACCGGTTCATAACTTGGCGAGAGAAACCGGTCGAAAACGAGGAAAACTAATGGATCGGTTTCCGGTTTTTCTCTTTCCCAAAAAGCGGAGAAAACCCGGTCCGAGTTTTTTCCCTAAAAAATGGGTAAAAGCCGTTAAATTAGTGTTAATGATGACGATTATTTGGCATGTATGTTAGGAAGCCGGTCATTAACTACGACATTTAACACGAGGATCGTTTTATTTTTGTATAAAGTTTAAGAAAAATTTGAGTTAAATGCTTATAAATATAATTTTTCCTCCACTTTTCTTACTATTTAACAAAATGGGACATTAAAGGGATTGCTATTTTAGAAAAATGGGTGATAAATGAATGGAAGGAGTATTACATAGAATGAAATTATTGACCAATGGTAGGTGCAGTAGTGCTTCATTCAAAACAATGAAGATCTTCTGCCTTCTTTTGCCATCTGGTTTGTGTTAATTGTGCCATTTTTTTTCTCTCTTTAACTGGAGTATATTATATTTTATCAAATTCATTTTTAATTGACATTTTTATTGTTTTATATCAAATAACTAACCATAATTTGTTTTTCCTTCCCTATTCTACGAAAGATAAATAATATTTTCATATTATGGAATCAATTTTTTTTATTTTTACTCTTTGATATTATGAAATAAATCCAACTGACACACTACAACACATACGCTTATTATCAATTCGTAATTGTAGCTAATCTTTACGATTCATCATGTGTCAATTTAGAATTATAGATAAGTCTTTGCAATTTGTCTTTTCTTTCTAATACTCAATCAGTTAAAAATAAATAAAACAAAGATTGATAAGAAAAGAGCATGAAAAATACAATGGAGCTAAGAAGTTAAACAATTCCATATATACTTTGGCCAGTATAAATTTGTGATCAACTAACTGATCATTGAATGAAGTAACCAGACAAGAACAACAAGAAACCTAAGAACAATCCACCATAAATAAGCAATGCCTTCTGTCCAGAAGTCAATGTATTACCACCAAGACCAAACTGCTGATTCTGAGCGAAACCAGCGATTTCCACACTCTTACTCTGAAAGAAACTCTTCGATGCTCCACAAGTTGGACATCTCCAATCATCTGGGAGCTTATCGTATGGCAATCCAGGTGGAACAGGGTATGAAGGGTCCCCTTTTGCTTCGTCATAGTTATACCCGCATGATCTGCACTCATATATGCCTGTATTCAACACTGCAAACTTTTCTTCAAGCCTTCTTTTGTCGAAACTTTGTTGCTCTTCATCAAACAAATCTGTAGTTTCTTCAACTGTTGGTTCTTTTGGTAATTCTTCTTCTGAGACAGGTGTGTCTTCCTTGGACACATCGATGGACTTGAAAGCAGAAAAATGGAGTTTTCTGTCGGTATGAAATGGTGAAATTGAGTGATATTTTGGGAGGAGAGGTTGGAGTGAGATATGGGACTTGGGTTTTGGGACAGTTTGAGTAGTTGTCGTGGAAAGATTGAATGTGAAGGAAAATCTTGCTGCTGAAGCCATATACCTTGTTGGTCTCTTTTGCTTCTTGGATTCGGATACTTTCCCCAACAATCAGTTCACCTTCCCCCTGAATCTGAAAATTTTAACTGGTTTTTGTTAGTGTGTTTATGTGGTCTTCCTTTCATTTAAGCTTTGGAAGAGTAGATCCGCAAATTACCAAACTATTTAAACCACCTTTTGTAATAAATTCAATGATTTGATAAAGAAAGTAACAAATCCAATGATTGTGCTGAAACTTTCCAACTTAGAATGTAATGTGAAACTAATGAGGCTTTTCATGCTTAAATTTACTTTCATGTAACTCAAATGCCACCTACATGGTTATCACGATAACAAATCACGATAGTATCAATCTTGACAAGAACAGTGTGCAATTGTCATGGAAAACATGAAAAATAGACACATTTCCTTAACATGGCTTTTTGCAAGTAGGTTATAACTTGCTTGTCAGAGCCAATTCAGTATACTCTTTTCACATGCCTTACTTCATGGACTGAATGCTAGTGGAGGAACTAAGGGGGACGTAGGGGAACAATTGCCTTCATAATTTTTTGAAAAATATAATTCTATTAAGGATTTTTTCAAAAACTTCATTCTTCCAAAAATTATATTGGTTCCCCTCCCCTCCTAATTTTTATATTTTTTCTTATAAGTATGGTATCAAGTAATCCAGCCCTTATATAAAAATTCTGATTCCGTTACTGAATGCAAAATCATATCTTAGGCTAGATGGTCTAAATTTTACGAGTTATATGGAGCACACAAGTTGTGTTTTATGGGTACATTAACAAGTAGCAAGCAACTAAGTTGGAGCATCCAGCGGACAGGAAGCTATATATTAGCGGGCTGGATTCCTGTGGAAGGAGGATGGTAGAAGCTGAACGGACGTTGGAGAGTGGAGGTCTGGAGTGTCAAACATAATGGATGCACTATGAAAGTTCAAGTATTCCCATTCCCCCAAGTAGGGGAGCTCTTCAAACATTCAATCACAATGAATTCAAAGTTTGAATGAGGTTTTGAAATGAACGACTCGAGCTCAGCAGGCTTAGCTCAACTTGGGGTAGTAGTACCCCAAGCCGAGCCGAGCCACTTAGGCTCAACACGGCTGACACCAACCTTAGGGGTGTTTGTTAAACTCATTAAACACTTAAAATTAATTAATTCACCACTTAATTTGTTAAATTTATTTGCTAATGAATAATTTTAAATACATAATAAATTAAGTACTTATCAAAATCCTAAACAAAATTTTTTAAGTTAAAAATTCTCTAATTATTTTCTTCTCTTAAAAAATCAAAATCAGAAGTGATAAAGTCAGAATTCACATGGATTACCCATAAATGAATTTTTTTTCTTGCATCATACTCCATTATTATTAATACTTGATAATAATAATAATAATATAATAATAATAAGAATAAGAATAATAAAATAATAATAATAATAATAATAAATAAAAGATAAATAATAATAATAATAACAAAAATAATAAAAATAAAAATATTAATAATAATTATTATAATAAAAATAATTATAATAATAAAAATAAAAATAAAAATTAATAATAAGAATTAATAATTATTATTATAATAATAACTATAATAATTAATAGCTTTATATTTAAGTAATCATATTTTATTCTATTCCATATTAATAATATTTTATTATTTATTTATCTATTAATAGTATTATTTATTTTATATATGATGCATATATATAAATTACGTAGTATTTTATACACACATTATTGTTATTTCTAGTTCTAATTTTGTTAGAAATTGTCTCCCTACTTCATAATTGTGAACTTTATCGAATTTATTCTGATCATATATATGTATCAAAACTCCTACCTCCAAAGTCTAAACACAATTCAATAAGATAAATTACTGAAAGAAGTAATTGAACTTACCTTTGCATTTGTCGTGGTTCTTCACTTCTGGAGTATGAAGATTGTTTAGCAAATTTCGATTGAGAGTTCGTGGTGAGTTGAGAAAAGGTAGAGTTTGTGTAAACTAAGTTAGTGGTGCTGGTTTAGCCGTTGAAGATAGATATATTTGCATTGTATATAGTGATGTCATCGGTCCGGTCACCTCGTGTATTCAGTAAATTTTTTTTTTAGCAGAATGGATAGGAAAATATTATCAGTCCGGTCAAGTTTGGATATGGGATAAAAAGGATAGGAAAATATTATCGGTCGCTGAGTTTAGATATCGGATAAAATTTTTGGGTGGGAGCGGATCTAAAACTATTACCGTTTGGTTTCGGATATCAGGACAAAAGATTTGGGTAGGAGCCGGGACGATAGGCTGCAGGGTGGATCTGGAGTCACGAGGTGGGTCGTATATTTAAAAATTTGATTGTTTTGGTTGAATTTTTGGATATTTATGTTCGGATTTTGGTTATTTAAATGAAATATTTATCAGTGCTCGACTACGATCCCAGTGGGTATCAATTTAAAAATAATATCCCGGATTAGGACCCATTGAACACCAAGTAGTATCGGTCGCAAAAATAGGTCTGGTCCTCGGGTGGTTTCGTTTCTTGAACCACTAACAACTCTAATTGTATATAAAAGGCTAAATTTCATATGGTCCCCAAACTATTACAAATAAGTCAATTAAGGAACTCAACTTCGGAATAGGCCAGTTTGTCCATTTAACTACAGAGTATTTTTGAATCAACTTGTCACCTCTACTTGTTTTTTTGGTTAACTTGTCTTTTATCTTCCACATTTAATGTTAAATTTGACTCAAACCAATTTTTAACAAGAGTAAATTGCGTTTTTTCACAAATTATCAACCTTTAAGGCGTAATTTTAAATAAAAAAGAATTTTTGGCATCTTTTCATATAAAAGAAAAATATTAATAAAATTAAGGGATCTACTTCTCACCCTTCCGTTTTCACTGCACTTGCCACCGTCGACCATCGTGCAACTTAAAAGTAAAATACTTTGGATACAATTACTTTTAGATGTGTATCATTATCAACATCAATACCTTTATATAAAACAGTCTTATGCTTGTTCGCCACTCGTTACGTCGACTTTCAAGTCACACGTCATCTGCCAGCATAGTTTTATTCTTTTTCTTTTTTTTGCTTTTCTTTTTTTCCAAAATTAATACTACCATCTAGATCCTTTTCTCCACCTCCACCGATACAAGCTTCTCCATCTCCACCAATACAAACTTAGGTTTTGTGGTTCGATTTTTAATTTCTCCACTTTTTTTTCTTTTTTTTCTCCAAAATTAGTACTAGCATCTCAATCCTTTTCTCTACCTCCACCTATACAAACTTCTCCATCTCCGTTGATACAAACTTAGGGTTTGTAGTTTGATTTTTAATCTCTCCCCGTTCATCTCCTCACCACCTCCACCGGTACAAACTTCTTCTCTTTTTCTTTCCTCTATCGCACTTCGGATTCATTATCGCATCGCAATTTCGGGCTTGTAATTTGAGTTAAATGATAGGGAAGTGGCGATGAAATTGTGAGGCAGGTTGAGATTGGTTTGTTATTTACTTACTCCAGAAATCACTGCTCAATTGAGAAATTGGGTAGTTCGAGTAAGGGTGACAAAGGACATTCCTGCTATATCTTGTACAACTAATTCAAGACTGAAGCGTTCTGTTCTTACTAACAATGAAGTACCTATATATACATTACTAATTACAATACTTTATTAAATAATGTCATACTCTCATATTTATCTAATAGTAGCTGCAACTTATCCATCTTATACTGTATCTAAGATATATACATTACTAATTACAATACTTTATTAAATAATGTCATACTCTCATATCTAATGGCCGAAATGTGCCAGTTCTAAGGCCCATGATTCATCTATACTGTATCTAAGATATTTCAAATGCCGAAGTAAGGACAACACCACCTAAAATCAAGCCCTAAAAAATCTGTTTTAATGGAATATTAGACGAGAGACACTCATACGCCCAGTGCCACAAGCAACCCAAATTTACGGTATTTTCTAGATAGTCTAATACCTATCACCCTTGTATCAACAAACAGAGCTAACTCTAATTCCACAGGTAATGTAGTATAAAATACGATACTCTAATTTGTAACAAACATCAATAAAAAAATGAGTTGAAATATTTAATTAATATCATTTGAATTGCAGATATAATGAGGATCTATTTTCCTGCTCAAGCGTCAAACAAGATCAACAATGGGGACCAATTTTCAAAATTCTTAATTATCGTTAACACTCCAGTATGTAAACACAACCTTTAATTCAACTTAGACAAACCAATATTTACTTCCAATAAAGTGAATACAATCCTCTACATTCTATAAACGCACACTAAAATGATAATTTTATTGTTTATATCATCTTAAAAAATGCCGATCCAAGGACAAATTTACGGATGAAATGATAGATTTAATGGGCCATGTGTTAGTCAAGCCGCTAGATCAAATTCACTATTGTTGCAAATAAGCTTTATTGTCATTAAACTATAAGTATTCAATTTACAATTCAACCGTAATGGTACTTTACTCACATCTATATATATATATATTCTATGACAGTTTTCACTTGCTTATAAGAATAGCTCATCTTTTGCTATAAATCGCTTTATCAAGCTACAAAACAAGCTTTTAAATCTTTAGTATACTAGTTACTTTTATATTATATCACAACAAAATATATTAATATCAACAATTAAATTTAGGTGTTCGTTACCTATCAGATTCGTAAATAAAAATTGTAACCAATAGCACAAAATGTATAAATCAAAGAGCTCAAGCTTTTAGGAAGAATGAAACTTAGTTGAAGTTGTACAAGTTTCAAATTAAGCACCAAAGAAGTTACATCAACTTTCCTAAGAATTTATCATTATGGGCAAAAACTACAACTAACCTTATTAGTTACTAATTTGCCAACCTTCCTCATGCAAATAGTCATACTATCAAGTTAGAGATATTTACTACTTACGTGACATCACTAATAACTCTACTACGCTAGAGCGGCAATTGTCAACAAAAAAGTACGGAAAGATGCCTAAAAAGAATATGTCTGTTTATACAAAGAAAGTCAGTAACTCTCATGTAACATACCAATCAAATTTATTACTTTTACTATATTCATAATCCACAAGTACAACAAGTTAACACCTAATTACCGTGACTATAAGAAGTATAGGTAGTTGACCAAATAAGCTACTCTACAAAGGTAGTAGCAATGTATTCAATTGTATTTTTAGACAAGAACAGGATATGCTCTGACCATTGATTATATGCATTGTCCCTGAATTTCATGTTTATATCGATTTCAGCTTCTTTGGATGTTCTTTTTCTTACAATGTAAAAACAACATTCTATCATTAATTTACTACTATTATAGATCATAGAGAGAAAACTAGAACTGATTCAATCAAAGTTTCTGACCTCGAGACAAAGTTTTATAAACGTTATCGTTGAAGAAATTGATAACGCCACAAGCCCCGGCTATTCCATACAATCAACATCCCACACACCAAGATTTCCAAACAAAGACAACTTCTAGCTCATCTAGCAAATGAAACTGTTACCAATTTCTCCACTCAAGCCATATGAAATTGTTGAATTTTTAAATAAATTCAAAGTACAGAATCTAAACTTATGACTTGCATTTTCCTCCGCAAGCTCAATGTTACTACAACTTGCATCTTAATCCATTTTTAATATTTGACATACATTACATAGGTGGGATTCTACAAAAAGAAATTCATGTGGAATGTAAGAAGCAGGGCCTTGCATCAACTCCACGCCATCAAAACTAAAAAGACAATGTTTAAAGATATCAACATCTATCTTTGCACTCAGGAAATGGTTAAATGTAATAACTACTCATCCGATTCTCCTCTACCTTTGTACCATCAACATGCATTTCTATTCAGGAAGTTGTTAAATGTAATAGGTACTTATATATAAATCTTTTAAGCCACCACAAAGATTATAAACCCATAAAAACGTTAGTCCCTAAGGAGATACACTTTGCGGGCCCCGCCTAACTAAAATACTCTATATAGATGAATTGTGCATCATACTACAAGTTTTTATTTATCTATATGTATGTACTAGATTCATATATGTCAGTAATGATCTCGGTGATTACTATGAGTTCAGATATGGATGGAGGAAATTGAAAATTTATATCTTATAGCTCCATGAGTTACTCTTTGTTCAGGTCAATTGAGGATTTAGCTTTCAACATTATCGTGAGAGAGTAGCCGATCGGGGAACTTGAAGACTTATCGAACAACATAATAAATAGAACTACCTCAGCCGCTTGTCACACATCTTTAACACCATTAGTATCAGACATCAGCTTCTAAATTTTTCAATAGACATCCATCCCAGCTCCAAACCAAGAGGTCATGGTTCGAGTCTCAAAGGATATTTATCTTACAAATTTTAATTGTAATAGTTTGTAATTATTCTCTAACCTGTAATAGCTAGCAAGAGTCTTATTTGTAATACCTAAATACTCAGATTTGAAATAATATCAATACCATTTAACAAAAAAAATAATTCAGTTTAGTATTGTGAATTATGTTGTCCCAATGTTCGTCCGGTATCACCATTCCCCGGATCGACTGATAAGTTACCCGTCCAACCCGGACTTTAATCGGTATCCTTGTCGGATAAAATTTTTGGACCGACCGGGTCCGATGTTTATCATGGATACTCGGTCCTCATTTTTTCAGACTAGTTCCAGGTGGATTCAATCCCAAAATCCAAATAACAAACCCTAAATCAAAAATCTCAAATCAATTATCTCCAAATCAGTAATTCAACATCAATCAAAATAATTTGAAAATAAAAAATCTCAAATTATTAAATAATAAAAAACATAATGAAAATGTAAATGGAGATGGAAAGGAAATCCTAAATCATTAAACAATTAAAAATCCCATGCACCTTGAATTCTTGATCGATGAATGGAAACGAAGGCGAAAGGGAGGGGGATGGGGTTATTTCTAACCGGCCCTCGAGCATGTTCCAACAATTGATTGCCTTCTTCCACTAAATCACCCCAAGAAGGTTTTCGCTATCGCTATTGGGACCATTCCAATAGCAAGTTTTTCAAAAACTACAAATATCCTTCCACATCATATTATCCATACCCCACATCATTAAATATCTTCAAAAACTATCATACATACTCTCCAATAACTAGTTTTTCAAAAAATAATCTACTTTTCTCTTTCATCCACATCAATAACATATACCCCACTTTATATATTCATTCTCTCCCTTTCAATTTTACATATGATTATAATTAAATTTTTGATACATAATTAAAATATTATTATAATAATTTATTATAATTAGTTTAATTATAATTAATTTAAATTAGTTTAAATAAAGAAAAAAATAGTTTAAATAATTAGTTTATATATTGATGTAATAATAATAAAATAGAACACATGTTTTAATAAAAGGTAAAATAATTTCTATAAATTATTTAAACACATTATGTAATAATAAAATGTAACAACACATGATTTTATTAAAAGGTAAAGGAAGCATACATGAATTATTAAACACACCTAAATAAACTAAACGAAATACATTAAACATTCATAAAAGTAACGACAATTTGAAATCTAATTTGGGTCAAGGCCAAACTTCACAAACGCTAGCCCACGAGATCCTCCTTCAATTGAATACGTTTTGATTCTCACACGAGCCTCGATCTACTTCATGGATGTCGAGTCGGACCTACCTTGATTTCCAAATCAGTAACACTGCGGTGGTATAATCGAACGATGAACTTGTGCCAGCGTAGCTCAAGGTTCAACTACTGCTCCCCCGCCGATAATATGTATCTCGCTCGTCTCTCCACTATCATATCAGGCAAACGGATGCAAAAGACGCATTATTTTTGATAAGTTCTTCAAACTCTACACATTCTAGCCGGTTGGCGAATGATGGCGAATCTAGCTCAAGAACCCCGACGCACGCTTTTACATCTTTTCTACGATTCTTGTTGTTGTTTTACAAACAATTTCGCTTTTTCAATTTGGGATATCACATCAACAAACACGGACCATTTTGGATAGATTCCACGTAAATGGTATGCCAAATTGTATCGATGACCATTGATACCGTAGTTCGCTAATGTGGAGCTTCACCACCTAACATCATTTGAAGACTTAAATCGTCTAACACATTTATATCGTTTTCATGTACCGTAAACCGAAGAACGCATGTCATATCTATAAGTTGCTGGATACCGCCAGAATTAATACTGCTACGCCTTTATGCTTCTTCCACTTGTAAATTGACCTGCCAAGCTTTGACAATTCTTTCCATTTCCAATGCATGCAAATAATACTTCCAATCATTCCGTGAAAACCACGCTCTTCACCCACTCGAGTGGGGCTTCACTCAAGTCTTCCTCATTTGGCCTTCTTAAATAATCTTTCTCAAATATGGATATAATTCCATCACAAAATTTTTGAAGACACTCAATCGCAGTCGTCTCTCCAATCTTTACATATTCATCACATGCATCTCAGTAACCCATACGCAACATTCGAATAGCAAGAAGACAGCTTTGAAGAGGCGACCGTTTTCTTTGCATTACTCCACCCTCCGAGTAAAATATGTGAATACATTTAGTGAGCTGACAAGTCAGAGAAACAACGGCCGCTTTCATGTGTATTCCTATTTAAATTGATGATCAAGTTGTATATAGGAGATTAATAAAACTAGTCTTATACAAGCCTTTGATGCCAGATTCATGATCCCTCTCTATGTATGTCCTCTTGTTAGATTGATTTCTCAAGTCAGAATTCTTCTCAAGCAGAAGTCCTCGACGTTTCGAGTAAAGATTCCTCGCAAGTCCCATTGACATTGGAGCTCTTCTAAATTAAAAATTTGCGGTATCCATCGACTTATGAAAAATATACTGAACGTTGAAGTGATTTTTATATAAGATACATGCATGAATTTATAATATTCATTACTATTCAACCCAATCTATTTAACCAGATTGGAATTAAAAGATCATGTATTGTTGGTGGATTTGATGTCCTACGCTTTTGCATTTATTTGACATTACTTTGCAGTGGGACATTATTTGACAAGTCTCAGATGTGAATTATTTGACAAGTCTTACGTTAATGTTTTTCCAATGCACTCGAACAAAGATAAATACTCGATACTCAATAATCGAACATAGTAATAATATTTATCATACTTCGATAAAATACATCACACTTAAACAAGATACAATCAAACACTTAAATAAAATACAAACTTAATTAAAATACATCACACTCCTTAAACAAGATACAAATTTAAATAAATACTAATAATTTAAATGAAATATCACACTTAAATAAAATACATCACACATTAATACTTAATTAAACTAGATTCTTATATGAACTTAACGACCAAACAATTCAATCCTTAAATTTAACCACATCTCTTGTTCAAATTCATCCAACTCTTCTTTTCTTGATTAAGAAAATTACATCTCCATTTTTTTGCCCTTACCGCTCATATTGAAATTACGCAACCAAGCCGCATGGCCTGTAGTTGTCAGCTCTTGCATTTCCTTAAGTTTTCCTGCTCAACTGTCATCTTCTTTGTATTCTTCCTCAATAATAACATTTGACCTTCTTTAGAAGATGGACTCTTGGTCTTTTTTCTTTTGTTTCATCTCTACCACATACGAGAAATGTAGCATTTGGTGATATTATCACCGTCACCACTCTTTTCTTTTAGATCCACCGTCATGTGTATGCACTAGACTAATCATATATTTTAGTTCATTCGAATCCATCTTCCAACATTCATCGAGCAAAGTAAATTTTTATTTTTTATTTTTTCAAGTACAATTTCGCTCTTGTTATTTAGGTCATCATCCGAACAACCGCTTGGTTTTTTCTCGATAACGTTTATGAACCTACCCATACATTTTCACTTTAGAATTTATATCACTATAATGACTTTGACATTACCAAGTCTCAGGCCATTTGGTGAATTCTTTTATTCACATATTTAGCTATTTTACCCCTAAAATGTATCCCCTTTTGTCACTACCCAATTCACTATCATTACTTTCAAAGTGAAAATAACCAAATTTATGTCTTATTTTGCCTGCCATCTAAAACCTAATACTTTACTTTTTTTTTAATGTCTACTGAGGCAAAAAACTATGCGAGTGTCTCCATCAACATTTCGTAGAAATTTAAGTAGGAAATTCTGGGAGCCTGCTTGATCCATCGCTAAACGAAAGCGTAATGATCCTCAAAATTGGTTCCTCCAGATTGCTGTCTGCAAATTGCATATATGGATAATTATAGGTGGTAATGACATACTAAATTGTTGCTGCATCATATATGACATTTGAGCATTATTTTGGCATTCCAAGTATTTTGATAATTTTGTGGACGCTGGATATTAGATTTATGTCGACAGAAACATAAATTAGCGGAAATTAAAATTTTGATTAGATCCATTAATTAGGCTAAAACTTAAGAAAAAGTGTTTAAAAAAAGAGATAGAAAAAAAAAATTATAATATGGAAGAAAAGATAAGAAATTTTTTATGGTGAAATGAGATCAATATTGGTGTCTATTTATAGATATTGAAAGATTAGGAACTTTGGTAAAAAAAAAATTAAAAAAAATATATTTTCAGCCCTTCAAATTATCATTTTAAAATTAATAACAAATTTTTTTAAATAAAAGAAAGTTGTTGATGTAAAGAGATTCATGCCTACGACCCCACTCAGCCAAGCGACTATCCTTTTTGGGTTAAAAATTAAGTTTTTCAAAAAATTTGCTTTCACCAATTTTGTCAAAAACTACCTTAATTGTTATTAATTCATTTATAGTATTTGCGGAGACTATTTGAACTCAAAAAGTACCTATCGGAGGTAGTTTCTAGATCTGTCCTTTCTGAAAGTAACTTCTCTCACTCCTCCGTCAACTACAACCTCCATCATCGAACAATGATGTTACTGGAACATTTAGGATTGGACAATATTTCTTGGCACGCATTTGCATTTGATACTCATGATTCTGCCCTTTAAAGCAAAGTATGCTTCTATATTTTGTTACTCTGTAATTGTCCTCTTAGTGTTTTTCTTAATTTTAGTTTGTACTCTCGGCATTCTGTTGTGAAATATGTCTGCAAGCTTTTTGCCTTGTCAACAACTTCTCATGGATTTCAGCACTGATCTTGTCGTGCAACCTCTCGCCCATTCCCCTGCTGAAGTTCAGCCCCACCTGCAGTCTCAGCTTCAAACTTAATAATCCCTACCTCAGAAATCATCCTCAAGAACTTAGTTTGCCTCTACAGCAGCCTCTCATGGGAACCAGTAACCCTGATTCAGAAAAAAAGCAACACCCACCCAACTTCAATAAAGACATGTTTGCCCAATTGCCAAAGATCAGTCGTGATTTGTCCCCTCACCAACATCTGCCTGGGTTGGAATGGAAGGAGGCAGTTTAGGTATCCCCACTATTTTCACATTTATCTTCTATATGATTCCTCATACGACTACTAGAGGAAATAATTGGTTTGGTCAAATCGGGAATATTTGTTCATATAAATTTGGTGTGATCGGAAACATTTATATAAAATTATTGCAACATGCAATAAATAATCATTTCATGCTTGTTCTAATATCATTCGATCATTTATTTTTGAAAGTGTCACTTAGGGATACACAAATTGAACCCAATCTAAGCAACCTAAATTTTCTAAACCGACGAACCGAACCGATTTGTATTTTAAAAAATAATCGACATCAATCGGTTCGTTAGTTCCGCCGAAATATCGATGGATTCTTGGAACCTAACCGAATTCTTTATTTATTAAAAAACATCATTTATAGAGTATATAGTCAAGGAAATTAAAACATAAACCCTCATTCCATTTTACTGCCTCCATCTCTGCAACTAACCCCACCCCCACCCCCCCATTTATGTCTTCACTACCTCCCTTAGTACCAGTTGATATGTTTAAAAAATACATACTTTTGATCCGACGGCTAACTTTTCTGTTTGTTCACTAATCCCAAAAACACATGCTAGTTATTTGATTCTCTTGATGAAGTAGCATAAATTTTATTGGATATTGGACCGATTCAACTAGATTTTACTTATAATCAATCATGATTCTGAGTTTGAAGCCTTGATAAGTTCAAGTGACTTCACCAGACTAGCCGATAAAATCGAACAAGCCAATGACTCGACTCAGTAATGGTTTGGCTCAAATAATCTAACAACCCGAGCAAATTTTTTCTTCAATCTTGGGTTATGTATAGGCACGTAGATGGCTGAACCTTATCGAACCTCAATAGAAATCGGTGTTCACCGAACAAAAGGATTCGAGGTTCGGTTAGGCTCGAGGTTGGAAACAACAAATCGTAAAAATCAACATTCACGCGGGGTTCAAAAAGTTGAAGGTTAGAGATTTGATCTTAATGGTTGAGGTTCGATTCGGAATTCCCCGACGAGAACATTCGAATTTTAATGATAAATATGAAAAATATGTACTTGTGGTTCGCTGCACTCTGAGCCGAAAGTGTTCAAGCCAAATTAACCTAAAAATTGCGGTTCAAGCTTAGCTATTACCTAAAATTGAGGTTCGAGCTTTGCTTGAGCTACGCCGAACTCGAACTTCAACCTAACTTTCTAATCAACTTTCGCATTTTTTACTGCCTAATTATGTGCCAATCTCTAAACGCATAAAAACATTGGCTAATAAAGACAAAGAAAGTAAAGTTATATGGTTTGTTTGTTTTGGAAAATTAAGGAAATTCTAATACCCTCCTTGTTTGGAAACTTTAAATACGAGACAAAGATTTCTAGAAGATTATTTTAGCCCCTCATTCATCCTAATTCCCTATTACCCTCCAAATCGGGTGAGAATCTTATGGCAATCTAATAAAATATAACACAATTTAATATATTCCTCCCTCCAAAATTATTGTATCCAAACAATAATTTAATTTATTCTCCCTAGTTCACCCTCGATTTTCTTCCCCACGATATAAGGCCGCTTATATATATATAGTAGTAAAAAATTTCTAAACATAGTCAATGTTTGAATAAAAACTACATTACCCTTAATATAATTTAACACAATAACACATAGTCAAAATCAATAATTATTTAATACAGTTAAAAATAATTATCTTCTTCCTTTTTAATAAACATAGTTAAAATCAATAATTATTTAGGATTTGTAATAAGGATATCCATCGTAAAAAGATTCTATCTTTTCCTGTAAATTCAATCATTAAAGGGTACATAACCATATCTTCAATCCCTTAATTCAATAATTATATTCTATGAAGAAGAATTATTAAAGAGGATATATTATGTTTTGTTATTCGGAATTAAGAAATAAATATATTAATTAGATGATAATGTATGTTTGATTTTCCGTAACGAAGTAATGGATTTTGAGTGGTTTAAAATGCAAAAATGTATTAATATTGAAATATAATAAACTAGTTAGTCTAAAAGTACGGAGCAGATATTGTAACAAAATTTTCGCTGACGCGAAGTATAGAAATTTTTTGCAACTATTTATAACCGCTTATTGCCACATTTGGTCATTAATAATCCAACGGTTTCTATTAGCTTTACAATTTAGCAAAACCTAAAATTGAGATATTCTCTTCAAACTCACCATACAACTTCACCGTAAAACATGCTTTCACATCTAAAACATCCCAAAACAAAATTCCATTCAAATCAAAAACTAAAAATCGGAACTAAATTGTTCTTCATCAGATCTAGAATTGCAGAAGACCACAAAAGGAGAAATTTAAAGGAGATAAAGTATTGTAGAATATTTTGAAGAATTCCAATTGCATGTAAAAATTCAATTTTTAATGTTAATATTAACATCATGATTCAATGTGAATAAGATGGTAATTGGCTGAAGCTTGTGAAGAATGAAGATAATTATTGACACATATATATGAAGCTTAAATGTGGAACAGAGTGAGTAGGAAATGACTATTTTACCCCTCATTGACATATATTAACTCAATTCTTTTCTGTATCATTATCTCTCCTCTCTCACATAATCCTTCCTATATCTCACCAGGGAATATATTTTCTGTATCAATTCTCAATAACCAAAACCCATTAAACATTTCAAAAATATTCTATAATTTTCATATTGAATTCTCAAGAATCAAAACCCATAAATTTAGTTTGTATATTTGGCTTCATATTCATATATATCTGACGAGGTAATATATTTTCTGGTATGAAACATTAATAACCAAAACCCATTTACCCCATCAATTTCAGTTTTTCTGTGTGTAATTTTCTATATATATTTACATGACTTGGGATTATATTTCCTGGTAAGGAAGCTCAACAATTAAAACCCATAAATTTATTTTCTAAATTGATGACTTAATGTTTTCCAATTTCATTTCTATTTGTGAAATGAAATAGGCATTCTCAGTTTTTTTAATCAATAAATTAATTCTTTTGTTTTCTCCTTTTTTTGAAGATTTTTTTATGCATCACCTTGTTGTTCATTTGGTGGAATTGCATACAATTTTACCTTCATTTTTTGTATAGTTTATTATTTTTAATAAGGTTTGATGATGATAATACAGGGTGATAAATGTATAATTCATTGGAATGTTGTAATTTGTAAATAGTTTTTTTTTTAATGTTAAATAATGGCTGGTGCTTGAATATGGTTGGTCACATTGATTTCCGATGATTTTGAATAGATTGCGTTATTCAATTGAATGCAAGTCGAAATTTGGTGAAATCGATCTTTGGCGTCGTTGTTTGTTTGAGGAAACATTGATTACAAGTTTATAAAGGATAAGTATACATAATTTCATGGCTAGTTAGATATTAGGTATTTATATAACTAATGCAGCTCGGAAGTTTTATGTCGTGTGTTAAAGATTTTGAATGTATGAGATTATTGTCTTGCTTTAAGAGTTACAGAGATTGAATACGAAATTGAGTGCCCGTAATTTATGTTTCGTCTTATATTAATGAATTATATCTTAAAAATACTTATATATAAGGAAGAAATCGGTTAAACTATAAATGGTTCCGTAAAGCATTAATTTTATGCCTAAAAAAGTGGGGCATTGTTGGATTCCTGTCTTTCCATGCATGTTAAATTAGAGTGTTGGTTTATCTTTACAGTTGAGAGCTTAGCTGTTCTAAAATCTTCATACTATAAATAATACATGCAGGGATCTAACAGCAGCTACTTGTTCGATATAATTTGCATTGTCCCCGTGCTGTTTAATGACAATATGCACATTAGAGGTTGATAATTATAATGTCTGATCTGTAGTGTTGTACTGATTTCTAAACAATTGTTTGTATAGAATAGGCACATACGCTTAGTCCTGGTTACTTTGAGAGCCTCGAAAATACAAGTGCTGAAGAGAATCTTTATCTAAGAAAGAGCAAGGATGCGGAGGTGGCTGTGCTGCACAAGTCAAGCTGAAGAGCGATATCGTTCTCATGGAAATGAGCCGTTGAAGAACCCAGACTATAATACTTATGGTATACCTTTTATTTCTGTTGAAGTATTGTTACAAATTTTAAATCTCAGTTGTTCCTGTTTTATCCTTGAATCTGGTCCTTCTTTTCTGCTTATGTCTTGTACTGAACTGATAATTAAACTCTAGATGTTAGAAGGCAGTGGTGCATTTATGGTTTCATTTGATCCTGTCGTGTGACCTTCAGGAAAAATAACTTTTGTAGTTTTAACATGGATTGACATTTTCACAAGTATCAGAACATGAGGTGGTATATAATGCAATTGATTAACATAAAATATGTAGAACGCTTTTAAAGGTATTTCTTGCTTTGGGGTAGCGATGCACTTAAAAATTGCCACAAAAGAATCAAACAAACAAGACAACAGTCTAGTTTTACTTCATTTTATAGTATCATCTAGCCTCTGAAGAATAGGATGTTAAGATGTAGTGCAACCAGTGGAAATAATTTTCCTCTACTGAGTTCGGAATAACATTTGTGATCTTTAGTTGGTTTCTTCATGAAGAAAGTCAGCAGGAGTTACTATTTTGTATCTTGTTTCCGTGGTCAAGTAAATGTTCTGTGAAACTAGTTGATGGTTATACATTTTCACTCTCCATCCCTACAGCAGATGGTATTTGCATCTTGAGGATCTCTGTGAGCTTGGAGGAGTTTGATACCCAGAATAGTGGTGTTTATTTCATGGTGGCTTTCCTTTTTTTTTTGGCAACTTTTCTCCCTTTTTCTATTATGAATGCATTCAAGTATTCATGACATTTAAAGCTCATTCCTTAAATAAGGTTTTCTGACTACTTTTGTGTGACATCAGCTCATGACAGAAAGCCCTCTCCAGTCAAACCTGACACACAAAAATCCGTACTACCTATCGAGGTGCCTTCATTGTCTCTGGATGAACTGAAAGAGAAAACAGACAACTTTGGATCGAAGGCATTAATTGGTGAAGGGTCATATGGGCGGGTCTATTTTGCAGTTCTTGATGGAAAAACCGTTGCCCTGAAAAAGCTTGATGTATCATCTGAACCCGAGTCAACTGTGGAATTTTTGCCTCAGGTATATTGTGGTCTTGCAATATCTCCTGAAGAATAAATCTGTGAATCCTAATGATTCTGTTTTGGCATAATACTTTCTAATCAATGTTATTAAACATAAGGTGTCTATGGTTTCAAGATTAAAGCATGAAAATCTTGTGGAATTGCTTGGTTACTGTGTTGAAGGTAATATTCGTGTATTGGCATATGAGTTTGCAACCATGGGATCTCTGCATGATATTTTACATGGTAAGCGATTAGTGATGGTATTTGTTTAATCCTTTTAGAAGCAATGGATGCTCAGATTTGATTATTGAATTATTTTGTTAATGGACTACAGGAAGGAAGGGGGTACAAGGGGCACAGCCTGGTCCTACTCTTGACTGGATGACCCGGGTGCGGATTGCTGTGGATGCTGCTAGGGGACTAGAGTATTTGCATGAGAAAGTCCAACCATCAACAATACACAGAGACATCAGGTCCAGCAATGTACTTCTATTTGAAGAGTTTAAAGCTAAAATTGCAGACTTTAACCTTTCAAATCAAGCTCCAGATATGGCTGCTCGTCTTCATTCTACTCGTGTACTGGGAAATATTTGGTTATCATAAAACAGAGTAATGCCTTTAACTTCCTCTAAATTCCGTGATTGTATGGTGCCTGTTGTCTCTTCCTTTTACTATGGTGCCTGATGAAACTTCTGGTCCTTTTAATCTAGATGTTATTTTCTTCTTAAGGTCTTGGAACGCATAGTCCTTAAAAAATGATTTTAACTTTTTACATGCAAGTCAGAATGTATTTGGTGGTCATATAATTCTTGCGTTCATAACTTGCTCTTCAAAATTTGACGTTACATAATCTATCTGGGAGAATATAGGTTAGCGTATTACGTTTATAATAATATTCAAAAGGAATTTTACAGCATCGTAAAATATTTTTTATTTACAATACATCTGTGATATTTTTAATTCAATATCAGAAAATATTTTGTCAATAAATAATATATTTTTTAGACTCAATATCAGAAAATATTTACCTAATAAATAATAATGGAGTATAACTTTAGACTCACACCAACAAGCATGGGTTTTTAATTTTCAGATTTCACCAGAAGTGTTGAAGACTATTTCTGAACACAGCTGCCATTATACTGTGACAATTAAAAATACATCATGAGCAACCAGAAAAGATGCTGATGTTGATATACTGGTTATGGATTATTTTCTCAAAGCCAATTTTGTGTGGTTTGAAATGAAAAAAATATGGTTTGGGATATTTGGACTAATAGCTAGTCCCCCATATGCTCGTAAATCTTCTATTATTAGCTTTTGGCCTAGCTATGTTTTTGTGTGTTGTGGATTAACTCTTGACCGTTAAATTGTGCCTGCATAATTTGAGGCACTTAGTTTGCTTTTCAGTAGCTTTCTAAAATTTGTGTTTACTGTTTTATTTAATAGTCCTTGCTTTCTGGGTATGTACATGCAAATATAAAATCAGTTGACTCTCAGAAGAGCATGTCTAGTTTAAATGTTGTTTGAACTTGACTGGGAGGAAACCTGTTGATCATAATATGCCCTTTATGAATACTTTTGTAACTTGGGTATGCCTGCGAATCTCCGGTGTTCGCTTGTTCAAATGCAATTTATTTTGCTATCTTCTTTCACCACATGCATTTGATTATTGTTGATTCAAGTTCAATTGTGTTTCCTGTAGGCCACACCAAGGCTTAGTGAGGACAAAGTTAAACAATGTGTGGATCCCAAGCTGAAGGGAGAATATCCTCCAAAAGCAGTCAGCAGGCCTGGCCCCGCACCTCTTCCTTAAAACCATATTCAGAGGAATGATGGCAACATGTACCTACATTTCATGCTTACATACAACTTTTAAACTGTTTAGAAAATGTTTGTGCATGTGGCTAAAGTTGTACATGACAATATCATTCCCCAGTAAAGCAACTTTTCCGAAAACCATCTAATTTGCAATGTTGTTTGGCTGTCCAGCTTGCAGCAGTGGCGGCCTTATGCGTGCAGTATGAGGCAGAGTTCCGGCCTAATATGACTATTGTGGTGAAGGCGCTGCAACCACTGTTGAAGTCTGCTGCTCCTGCTCCGGCTCATGCTCCTGCTATTTAAATATGATAGCATTTTATGCACAGTTCAAATGAAGATACTATTTTGTCACCACATCAAAATTTCTATACTTCTCTACAAGATTGAGGTCCTAGCCTTCCTTTTGGGGTTGATTGTGCTATTTTGCCTGGCTGTTTAAAATCGAGACGAATGCAAAAGTAAGTGGTGAATATAATTCGTCCAAAGTTTTTGTGCCCCTCTCCGAAAAGTTCTTTTATTATTATTATTATTACTTCTATCTTTTAATGATCAAGTTTCAACATGATGCACACAAAATCATAAGTCCTATTTCATTAACATATTCCAATATCTTCGAGAAATTTCCAAATTTCACCTAAGCTAGTCCGGATATTACCCAACGTTAATATTCCAATACTCTCCAAGAAGTTCTAAGCCTCTGTCTTAACAAAACACACTTGCCAATCGGCCCAAAGAGACCAAGATTATATAAGGAAGTCTGATATTGAGTGCTTTTAGCACATCAAAACATAGAAATTTCCCAAAGTACTCCATCTGCTATGAATATTCTTACTTAGGCAATCTCTTGACTTACCAAAAAGAGAAGAAATAGAATTGAACTTGCTTTGGTATTTATATCACCAAAATAACAGTACAACAACCAAGCGCTTTCTAAATGATCATATCATAAGGAGATGCCTTTGCTTCGATTCACGTGCGATCTCTTATAAAACATTCTCCTCTCAAAAAAAAAAAAAAAAACAGTACAATGAATTACACCAAACAGCTAATACAAACTACCCACAACATCTTGAAGTCAAGGTATTAGGTAGAATATGAAATGGTAACTACCTAAAAGGAAAGAAGTTGAGGAACCTTTAGCTCTCCCTCGTAGTTTATAGCTGCAACATCTCGTTTTTCTTGGGTAAGTTCCTCAGGTTTCTGATTTTCTTCGTTAGATTGAGCTACAGGTAGCTCGGGAGGAGAATCTACGCTAGCTTCTGGCTCCTTCAATTCTGATTCAAATTCTAGCATTACCAAATAAGAAAATTGACAACAAAACAATGACTACTGAAGTAGAGTAGCAGCTGCAGGCAAATACATTTTTAACACCTACCATTATTCGAACTCAAGTTGGAGGATCTGCTCCAACTCGAGGAGAAAAAAAACATAAAAGAAAGCCAAATGCTCTAATAGCATTAGAAGGCACTTGATTTATACATCTCAATGAATTTAACTTATGAATAAAATGAGCTAGCCACACCAACTCATGAACATAATCAGTTTAAAGTGAATCTCTAGTTTTATAATCTTCACAAGATGAGAATACTTGAGAGCAATCATCAAAAGTAATTCAAATATAATCTATTTCTGCCTGAAGATGATGGAAAGTTGGCATATCATTGGAACAAATTTTATTATCCTGAAGAAAAAAGTTTTTTTTCACTCTTGATGTTACTTCAACTTGAAGGGTACAGTACCATCTACAATTTTATCTAGCTTTTCTGGTGCTCTTTCACTGTAGACGTTCAAGTGCCTATGGCTGGAACTTGATTAGCAACTATGGAACTACTGAGCGATAAGATTTCATTCAGTCTATGTGGACAATATGGAGCTGACAAACAAATAAACAAAAGAAGCCAACCACCTTTTCTTGTGATGCATGGCTGTGTTACAATATTGCTCCTCAGCATCAGATGAAAGCAATAATGGGAATGACTATCAATTTATGTTATTGGAGTCATCCATGGATACCTTTCCGAATGAAAAGTTCAGTATGAGTTGCTTATTATAGCCAACTTCATCATTATAGGGGAAAGAGAGAATCTGAAATCATAAAAGATTACTCATGTAATCATGTTGGTGATCTACCTATAACCTACCCATGGTGAGATAGATATCTAGTATATAAAAGAATCTTTAAGTGTAACATATGGTGCTTAAGCTCTTACGTTACCTCTAAGGTACTTAAGGTCTCTGTGCTTTAATTTCAAATTTTTAATTTGTTCATGTACAAATATACTTTAAAACATTTATGAAACATTTCTTAGCTTCTAACATTTTATGCTTTACAAATATACTCTAATAAGTGTAGATATGCACAAAGCCAGATGGGTGGTATCATAAGGTGTTTTCCATCTGCATTATATTAATACTTCGTATAAAAATATACAAATTTCACAACGCATTTAACGAATAAAAAATAAAAAGTAAAGCAAAGAGACTTACACATGATCCAATCCACACTATTACCAATAAAACTCCATGGTTAAGTTATTGTACAATGGTTGGAATTTGCACCTATTGAGTAACGAACTCAAAGTATATCACTCTCAAACTCAAGGACTCTACAACTGAAAATAAATTGATACTTGTGATATAGAAAACAATTCAAGTTATAGATCAAGAAAGTTAGGAGGACGAAATAAGAGTATAAGTACAAAAGGATAAAAGTGTTCTCTATCAAAAGGCTTACTACTGGCCTCTAAAATTGTTAAAACAGAACAAGATTGTCTGAATTCTCCCATATACCAATCAATAAATGAGATTTTTTTTCTCCCCCACATCTAGAAACCATTCTTAATGGATTTTTGGTTTTGTACAAAGAGAAAAGGTGCACTGGAAAGACCATAATAGGACCTTTAAATCTTTGCGAATAAAAGATGAAGAATAAGAAGAATTGTACTTGGACCTATTGTTGAATGACCTACACCTCATGAATTCCATTGCATTGAATGGTTTTATGCATCACTATCATTTTCTTTCAGATTCATTAACAACGCAATCATTTGCAAATATGCGACTGCCATCAACTGTGATAATCGCAGCCTACCAACGCATTTATCACTAAAAGAAAATGAGGACTTCAAGTTTAACATAATAAATAAAATAATACAACTGCCCATCGCCAACTAACTAACACTCACAACAAATCGAAGGTAATAATACAAATACAACACTAAAACAACGTTTTACAACAACGATTATTATATACAACAAAAATTTCTGGAAGGAAAATAAAATACTGCTGGAAAAGTTTTCAAATCACTATCGCTAATTTATCGGGGTTCGGCAGCCTACCGGCCAACGATCTCGATCATCCCAAATAACCTGGTGATAAAGACTACCATTAGTAATGTGAGTCAACACAGTTCTGAAAGGAATACAAATATCACGTAAGAATCCACCACATATATATGCTAAGAATACTAAGTCCAATACTTAACTAACAACTATACACCATAAGCATTATATTTCAGATGCCACTTCCTCAGTCAGATAAATACTTTCTTACCAACCTTCAACTATCACCCCATTTAAAACCACAATCACATCACCCTTTACTCACATTACAACTTAGTCAAATCGAACATCCTCTATTTGTTATCTTTCTTATGTACAATGAAGTTCCGTATAATATTCAACTCTAACATACAACAACTCAAAGATACGACTCAACACATTCATAAATCTCTGGGAGATACCACCAAACAACCAAGACTGCTAACCAAACAACTTAACCAGTTATCTTAGGTCCACCATAAAATGATACTCCAAATCATAATCAAACACCTACATGTTATCCGAATGCTTATAACAGGAATCTCTACTTTGTTTCATTTTCTTAATACAACTAGGCAACATATTCCTTAAATCAAGATAATCTAAGTACCGAATTATCTCCCCAAATTCCTCATTTAATATATAGAACATATTCACCTCAATGATATCAACGTCGTACTTGGATAATAACTTATATACAACCACACCCTCACTCTAATTTCACTCATATAAAATATCAACATCATCTCCAGATATCACTAACTTCAAGTTTATACTTTTCAGATCTATTGTTCTCATTCAAATATTATCTCAACCATCCAATCAACTCAACTTCTTTAACTCCTCAAAGAACGCAAGTAACAGTATACCAACCCCCCAGATCCTCATGTAAATTTGATAATATGATCCCTACTCACCACAACCTTAATTCACATCACCTCAAAACAACTTCTAGCCAGAATGGAGCATTATCAATAAATAGTAAACGAGTCATATAATATATAAATGAGTCGTAAAACATATCGTAACACCAAAAAGTCCAACAAATATATAATACAACCAATGACTCAACACACAACGACTCGGCTGCATTTACGTACCAACAAGATGCACTCAACCCACTCAATCGACTCGACAACTCAACGACTCCATCAACAAAATCAACTGTATCAACTCAACAACTCAACAGTATTATCAACTCAACAACTCAATAATGGTATCAACACAACAACTCAACAAGAGTGTCAACTCAACAACTCAACAACTCAACAATCCTACAACTCAATATAAGTCCGGATTTCTACAACTAATGCGCATATATCAACCTCAACCTGCAGGGAGAAACTTATGCCCGTCGACATAAGCTATCACCGAATCGTAACGAGGTACGAAGCAATCACCGAATCGTTACTAAAGCATTTAGGCAACCTACTCAATCGCATTTCAGTAACGGCAAGATACCGGACAATCAACTCAACAGACAACATCAACTCAACCAACAACATCAACTCAACTGACGACATCAACTCAACTGACAACATCAACTCATATACAACTCTTCCTAACACGACTCAACACCACCACCAAATATCTATACAACTCATGAGACCACCGACACGAAACAACACAAGGAAATAACAACTTTCAACCAACACAACCAAAATCATATATATATATAATCAACACATCTACACATCATTTATTATAGTGGAATAATAGTGATTATATCCTCAAGATACCCAACAGCACAACAACATATACATTGTGCTGAGCAAATAAACTCTGTGGAGATTAGTACTCACCTCTTTGAGTTCAGAGCGCACGTTAACTTCTGTGCAGCTTCGCTGCTAAAGCCCAAGCTCACTTCCCTATACAATGTAAATCATACATTATAACACGTTCAATAGGATAACCTCTCTCTTAACATTATATATACCCCGAGTGTTATACCACGTCTCACGATTCCAATTTACAACTCTTAGCAATCGTTCTATCCCCAAAATTGATATACCCTTATGACATTCCAACATACTACATTCTCAATATTCGATCCATACCTTAATACCCCAACAATAACCCCTTAAGTACATTTAACCAATCCAACAATCATTTAACAACTAATTAATCCATTAAATATAACCTCCACCCAATCACGAAAGGCTAGTACGAATCCTCCCAACTTTCAACTAGAATTCGACTATCCATTATCCAAACCAACAATTTTCATACCTAAAAACAACTATATTAAAGTCCTTTGATCTCATATTACCATTTAATGTCAATTTAAGAAAAGTCAACATAACACTTACACCACTTTCTAACCCCAATAACTACTCAAAATCATCGCTAATCCCCTCACCGATACTCAGATAACATTTCTATACCATTATACTTAAGATCTAAAGTCAACCAACATTCATAAAAAGTCAACTCTTCTTCAAAAACTTCAAGAAATACTCCAAAATATTTGAACTTTCTACCTCAAAACGCAGAGAATGTCTCGGGAATCTTCCAGAAATTCTGAAATAGCTCGCCAAATTCGAAGAAAAATTCGAAGAACAAAATCAAGGGAAATGGTGGAGAAAATTCAGCCAAGAGGGGAGTGAGAAAAGAGATGAGTTTGTGTTTGGATAATCTCAAGCGATAAGGATGATTAAAAAGTCTCGTGGGTCCGCACTCCAAAATATCTCAAGACTAGCTCGCTCGTTCGGTTTACCAATTTCGCTCCCATTTAACAACACAACTCTAATATAACTTTAACTTCTAATCCCCCAAATAATATTATACCACTGACACAACTTTAAAATCTTAAATACCAAATCGCACTATCAACCGATCGATTTATTCCAACATCTAACTTCGAAAATCTCCGATTCCTCGAATACCCACCGAAAGCAACCAGTATACTATTTCATAATATTAATATGGAACGGCTATCATGCCTACCCACCTTATGAAATTTCGTCTCTAAATTTACTGACTCCTCAATCAGATAATCTCATCGCATCTTCTCATGCCCTTATCAACTAATATCATGACACCTTGCCGCCCACTCAAATTCCCCCAAAGATAGTATCCGCTCTCAGAATTCCATAATATCTTATGTCAATAAACTTAAGGCAGTGACCCTCTTACACCATAACACAACATTCAACCGATAAATGTTTCTCTCTGCCTCGCTTATCATCTTTATCTTCTTCCGTAATATATATAGCTGCCATATGAACACCCTCAGTTGCTTCCATAATAACACAAAAATTAAAAACCTATCACCGATACCGACATCAAGTTTCATACTCATAGTCGCGCTATCATAACACTCATTATCAACATTAAGTCTATTCATGAAAAACGAATTCTTATCAACCTGGGCCATACTAATCGCCTTTATTATTAGCGAATGTAGCGATTACCCAATGTCTCCCAGATACAACTAATGTGTAACTCACCACCGAGTCCTCTATCAATCGTTGTTAACAATCTCACCTTAAACTCAATAAATCGACATTAACTTGTTGATTTATGTCCTTATGATCTTTATACCTCACAAAGTCTTATGGTCCATTCAACACACAAATTTCGGTAACACTTCACACCCTAACTTAATCTTATCAGCCTATTCGCCAGTCCTCTCATGATACCCCAATCGTAACCTTTAATAACTTCCATTCAACTCCTTGAACCACAACCAACCTTATCAATTCATCACCTAAATATTCTACCATGCACATTAATACCCCTTTCTATCTTATCAAGTCTTAATTCACTTATTAGTACTTCACTAACTCAAATTCCCACAATTAACCATTGGCTCATACCACCGAAATCAGCCATTACTGTAATTCGGAAAATCTTTAACACTACATTCACCTAGAACTTGACGCTCACAATCATACTTTCCAAAGAACGAGATTCGCCTAGTTGCCACTACCGGTATAAGTCGCAATCTCCATGAACAATTATCTAACTTTAAACAAGCATTTATTTAACTTTTTAAATCACAAGATCCTCAAAGCATCACAGATAATTATCATCTCCGATATTTAACAATGTTTCCTAACCCAACAATCCTATTAATTATCTGTAACTACGGCTCTTCATCACCGCCGATATCCTCTATCTTATATATGACAAACCACTCACCTCCGAACTCTTATTCCATTGATCTTACAACTTGTCGAACACACACGCATCTCCAAAGTTCCAAATCCCCACTCACACCGTTTTACCAGATTCAACACCTATAGATTCACCCAACTCCTGTATTTTAAATAAGGTCCTACTGCGACAATTCTCACTAACACTTTTCCTCCAAGATATTTTAGATACACAACATATTTCAATCCCTGTCATGACTTACGATTTCATTCCGGAATCGCCCGATCAACTTTACACCTTTTTCAAAGAAACTCTACTTAACCGGCCCAACCTTCTTTATCACTCACCGAAATTAAACTTCCACTTTCATCTTATTACAACGCTAACTTACTCCTTTCCTGTCCTCTCACATCCATATTCCAAAACAGACAATGCAATATCATTTATTCACAATTACTCCAAGTATACAAGACTAAATCTTGATTGTTTTAAAGATCAACATCTTACACCACATTCAAATGCTAATCCACAAATGCTATTATCACCCAAAAATCCTCCTCAACTCAACCTTGTAATACCCCAGTCTCACCAATTGCACCAACTTGCAAATAACAACTTCAAATTCAAATACTGTGAAATCCCTTTCAATAACTTCGATATAAATCGCTCTTCCTAAATCTCAACATATTCCTCCATATCTCATCTCCCAAAGGTTTCTGCAACTCGTAGTTTACATCCTCAAGTAATAATCATTTACCTATCACAAGATAAACTCCACTTAACCACCAACTCTATTTAACCATTAATAACAAATAACCTCACAACTCTTTTTCTCTTATTCATTCTCGATTTGAATTCACCCTGACTTACTTATCGTTTCCGATCAAACCCACGTTTCACATTTCCTTTAAAATCTAGATCTCTGGCAATCCAGTAACCTTACTTATAACCCATTGATATTCTTTACGACTCCACCTTGAATATATCGTACATTAATTATCACAACTTATCCTTAATTACCTCATGTCATAAAGTCTCATTATCCATCTACCACCACATCAACTATTAAGACACTCTCTCAAAATATATACTTCACCCCAATATCTCATAATATTCTGAACCATAACATGTCTTGTTCCAACTATACCCCATCATATATATATCACAACCCATCTAGCGGATCTCCAAGTTATGCCCAGGTACCCATCTCAACATATACATACAACTCAACGTACGTCATATCAACATAGTCATCTCACACATCTCATAGAATAGGACATCTCAAACAAGTAACATCACAAGCACACAAAACGCAAGTAGTCTCGTAAGAACCTCGTGACGCGAAGTCACAAATCTTTCCAAAGAGCGCCTCAACAACAACGACCGAAAACAAAAAGGACTCAAGACTGTAATCACACACAACACACTCACACCATAAACCCAAACACAACCAATACACCAAGAAAACACAAACCTGCTCGATACCAAATTGTAACGACCCGCCCTGTGGCCCCCCGAGGGATCGCCATCAACTCTCGTATAATCAGAGTCACCAACGACGGATCACTAAAGCAAATGACTTCAAGAACATAATAAATAAAATAATACAAATCCTCGTCCAACAAGCATCCTTAACTAACACCACAACAACCGGAAGGTAATAATACAAATACAAACACCAAACAACGGTTTACAACAACGAATTATTATATACAACAAAAACCCAAGGAAAATAAAAGTATGATCATTGGAAAGTCTTCAAATCACCATCGCTAATTCCACGGGTTCGCAGCTACTCGGCCAACGCGTCTCGATCATATCCCAGTCCCATAAGACACCATATGAATGTGAGCGCCTATGAAGCTGAGTGAATACAAATATCACAGAAGTAATCCACCACATATATATATAAGAATACTAAGTCCATTACTTAACTAACAACTATACACCATAAGCATTATATTTCGTATGCTACTCTCAACAGGATAAATACTTTCTTACCAACCTTTCAACTATCACCGATGAAACCACAATCACATCACCCTTTTACTCACATTACAACTTAGTCACCGAAACATCCCTCTATTTGTTATCTTTCTTATGTACAGCGAGTTTCCGGTATAATATTCAACTCTAACATACAACAACTCAGCATACGACTCAATATTCATAACTTAGAGATACCCACCAAACAACCAAGATCACACCAAAACAACTCAACCAGTTATCTTAGGTCCACCATAAAATGATACTCCAAATCATAATCACACACCTACATGTTATCCGAATGCTTATAACAGGAATCTCTACTTTGTTTCATTTTCTTAATACAACTAGGCAACATATTTCTTAAATCAAGATAATCTAAGTACCGAATTATCTCCCCAATTTCCTCATTTAGTATATAGAACATATTCACCTTAATGGTATCAACATCGTGATTTGATCATAACTTACATACAAACACACCTGACTCTAATTTTCCACCATATATAATATATCATCAACATCATCTCTAGATTATCACGAACCTCGGTTTATACTTTTCTTATATCTATTGTTCTCATTCAAATATTATCTCAACCATCAATCAACTCAACTTTTAACCTCAAAGAATGTGCAACAGTGTATACCAACCTAGGATCCTCATGAAATTTGGATAGCAGGATCCTACTCAACCACAACCTTAATTCGACATCAATTCCTCAAAACAAATCTCTAACAGAATGACATTTATCAATAAATAGTAACTGTCATATATTGCTATAAATGAGTCAGAAACATATCAGAACAACTAAAAAAAGTCCCAGAACAAACATATAATACAACCACACGTGACCAACACAACGACTCGACAACACGACAAACAACAAAGACGACTAACTTAACGACTTTAATAACTCCAACGCATCTTATATCAACAAAAATCAAATTGTGATCAACTCAACAACTCAAATGTGATTATCAACTCAACAACTCAATAACGGCATCAACACAACAACTCAACAAGAGTATCAACTCAACAACTCAACAACTCAACAATCCTACAACTCAATATATAAGTCCGGATTTCTACAACTAACGCAAGATATATCAACTCCTCAACCTCATAGGAGAAACTTATGCCCACGACATGTTTTATCACCTTAATCAGAATGAAAATGTACAATGATCAATCAAGCATTAAGTACGAGGTACTACCTTAATCGTACTAGTAACGAAGCAAGATACCGGACAATCAACTCAATGCATTAACATCAACTCAACCAACAAATATCAACCTAACCGACGACATCAACTCAACCGACAACATCAACTCATATACAACTCTTCCTAACACGACTCAACACCACCACCAAACATCTATACAACTCATGAGACCACCCCATTACCTAAACAACACAAGTGAAATAAAACAACTTTCAACCAACACAACTAAATCATATATATATATAATCAACACATCTACACATCATTTATTATAGAGCGGAATAACAGTAATTATATCCTCAAGATACCCAACAAGTACAACAACATATACATACATGAGCAAATAAACTCCTGAGATTAGTACTCACCTCGAGTCTCGTGAGCAAGAATGTTAACTCTAGGCACGCCTCACAAGTGTTTCCAAGCTCACTTCCTATACACAGAAATCATACATTATAACACATTCCATAGGATAACCTCTCTTAACATTAATATATACCCCGAGTGTTATACCACGTCTCACGATTCCAATTTACAACTTAGCATCGTCCTATCCCCAAGATTGATATACCCTTTTAACATTCCAACATATTACATTCTTCAATATTTGATCCAGACTCTTTAATACCCTAACAATCACACTCATACATTTAACCAATCAAACAATCATTTAACAACTAATTAATCCATTATTAAATATAACCTCCAATTCAATCAATGAAAGGCTATACGAACTTCCCAACTTCAACTAGAATTTACTATCCACATCCAAACCAAATAATTTCTGCTACCCAAAAACAACTATATTCAGTCCTTTCTGATCTCATATTACCATTTAATGTCAATTTAAGCAGTAAGTCAACAAAAAGTCAAATATAACACTTACACCACTTTCTAACCCCACAACTACTCAAAATCATCGCTAAATCTCCACCGATACTGGGATAACATTTCTATACCATTATAATTTCAAGATCTAAAAGTCAACCAACACCATAAAAAGCCAACTCTTCAAAAACTCAAGAAATACTCCAAAATATTTGAACTTTCTTACCTCAAACGTAGAGAATGTCTCTGTGGAATCTCCTTAAAAATTTTGTACAAAAGCCTAAATTTGGAAGAAAATTGAAGAACAAAATCAAGGGAAAATGGTGGAGAAAATTCACAAGCAGGAGGGAGAGCAGGATGAGTTTGTGTTTGGATAATCTTAAAGGTGATAAGGATGATTAAAAAGTCTCTTGTAAGGTCCGTGACTCCAAAAAATATCTTTTTCAAGACTAGCTGCCTGGTTTTCGCAGCCCAATTTCGCCTCATTTAACAATAACTCTAATATAACTTTAACTTCTAATCCCCAAATAATATTATACGACTCGATTACAACTTAAAATCTTAAATACCAAATCGCACTATCAACCGGACGATTCATTACATTCCAACGATTCAACTTCGAAATTTCCGGATCAAATACCCACCTAGCAACTAGTATACTATTTCATAAATATTAATAATGAACGGCTATCAAGGCTTTACCCACCTATGAAATTTCGGCCCCTCGAAATTTACTCGACCTCAACTGGCAGATAACTTCATCTGCACCTTCACATGCCCCCATCAACCACATGACACCTTGTCGCCCACTCAAATTTCCCCAGTATATAATCTGTATTCATAACTCCCATAATATCTTATGTCAATAAACTTAAGGCAGTGACCCTCTTACACCATAACACAACATTCAACCGATAAATGTTTCTCTGTTCAAGCTTATCATCTTATCTTCTCCGTAATATATATAGCTTTGCTTGATATGAACACCCTCAGTTGCTTCCATAATAACACAAAAATTAAAACTCATATCACCGATACCGATACTGTCTACTCATAGTCGTGTCATCATAATACTCCATTATCAACGATTAAGTTCATTCATGAAAACGAATTCCCTTTATCAACTCAAATAAGCAATAACTGCTCCTATTATATATGAATGTAGTGATTACCCAATGTCTCCCAGCATACAACTAATGTGTAACTCACCACCGAGTCCTCTATCAATCGTTATTAACAATCTCACCTTAAACCCACAACTGACATTAACTTGTTGATTTATGTCCTTATGATCTTTATACCTCACAAAGTCTTATGGTCCATTCAACACACAAATTTCGGTAACACTTCACACCCTAACTTAATCTTATCAGCCTCTATTCTGCCCTCCTATGTTCTAATCAGAACTCCTTTAATAACTTCCATTCAACCTCCCACAACCAACCTTACTCAATTCACCAAATATTCTACCATGCACATTACCCCCTTTCTATCTTATCAAGTCTTAATTCACTATTAGTACCTCACTAACTCAAATTCCCATGACCAACTATCAAGCCTGTATACCAATCGAAATCACCATTACTACCTCCCGAAAGCACCTTTTAACACCATTCACTCCCAGAACTTGGATGCTTCGTCAATCATACTTTCCAAAGAATTCAGATTCCTCTAATTAGTGCTACCTTACCGCATAAGCCGCAACTTCCATGAAACAATTATCTAACTCTTTAAAAACAATTTATTTCAACTTTTAAATCACAAGATCCTCAAAGCATCACAAGATAATTATCATCTCCCATACTTAAATAATGTTTCCTAACCCAACAATCCCATACTACCTGTGAACTATGGCTTTCTATCACCTCATTGAGTCCCCATCTATAGTGACAAACCACTCACCTCCGAACTCTTATTCCATTGGATCTTACAACTCGTCGTAACACACACGATCTCCAAAGTCTCCAAAATCCCCCACTCACACCGCTTTACCGTATTCAACACCTATAGATTCACCCCTCAGATTTTGGGGCCAAGGTCCCATCGCACACCACTAATACTTTTCCAAGATTTTTAGATAATAAATATATTTCAATCCCTCTCATGACTTATGATTTCATTCCGGAATCGCCCGATCAACTTTACACCTTTTTTAAAGAAACCTCCACTTTAACCGAATCTCAACCTCTTTATCACTCACCGAAATTAAACTTCCACTTCAATCTTATTACAGCGCTAACTTACCCCTTCCCTATCCTCTCGCATCCATATTCCACGGAATGCATAATGCAAGATTACTTATTCAATTACCCAAGTATACAGACTAAATCTTTTGATTGTTTTAAAGATCAACATCTTACACCACATTCAACGTTAATCCCACAAATACATATCACCCAAAATCCTCCTCCCTTTTCAACTCAACCTTAGTAATACCCTCGGGTTCACACACCAAAACTAACTTGTCAACAACTTCAAATTCAACACTGTGAAATCCTTTCTAATAACTTCGATATAAATTGCCTCTTCCAAATTCTCTAAATATTCCTCCATATCTCATCTCCCAAAGGTTTCAACTCGTAGCTTTCTTACATCCTCAAGAATAATCATTTACCTATCACAAGATAAACTCCACTCAACCACCAACTCTATTTAACCATTAACAAATAACCTCACAACTTTTCTTCTTATTCAAATTGATTTAATTCATTTTACTTATCGCTTTCTCGATCAAACCTAATGCTTCACATTTCCTTAAAATCGTAGACTGCTAACCAAGAACCTTACTTATAACCCATTGATATTTCTTATTTACTCCACCTCGAGTATATCGAGGCTAATTATCACACCGATCCTTAATCACCTCATAAAGTCTCATCATCACTACCACCACATCAATAACTATTAAATATATTTCACCCATTATCTCATAATATTAATGTATATCATATGTCATATTCTAACCCATAACATAAGTCTTGTTTCAAAATATACCCCATCATATATATATAGCAACCCATCGTTGATCTCCATATAATACCTAGTTAACGTATCTCAACATATAATATATAACTCAACGACGCCATATTAACATAATCAGCTCACATCACATTAGCATAATACATCCTAACCAAAGTAACATCACAAGCACACAAAAACCTCAAGCAGTCTCAGTTAACCCCTCGCACGAGTCGACAAAATCTTCCAAAGAGGCCCCCAAATGTACCAACGAATCTCGAAACAAAAGACAATTGACCTACATGACAACACACTCACACCATAAACCCAGCAATACAACCACACAAGACACCAAGAAAACACAAACCCAAGCTCCATACCAAATTGTAACGACCCGCCCCAAAGGGCCCCCCGAGGCTGGGGACCAGATAATCGAGTCACCACCACGGATCACTAAAGCTAAATGACTTCGCTTAAATATAATAAATGAAAATAATACAACTCGCCCATCTAGTGAACTAACTAACACCGTAACAACCGAAGGTAATAATACAAATACAACACCAAACAACGGTTTTACAACAACGATTTCATTATATACAACAAAACCCATGAAAATAAAAGCATGACCGTCGAGGCCTTCAAATCACCATCGCCACCCGCATCGGTTCGGGCAGCCTACCTCTTGCCGCAACGATCTACCTATCCCGCAACCTAGGCATAAGACGCCTACCATAGAATGTGAGTCGCCCATGTTCGAGCTGAATACAAATATCACGTATAATCCAATCACATACATATATAATATTCATTTAACTAACAACTATACAATTATAAGCATTATATTTCATGCTACCTCAGATAAATACTTTCTTACCAACCTTTCAACTATCACCGATGAAACCACAATCACATCAACCATTTACTCACATTACAACTTAGTCACCGGAAACATCCCTCTATTTGTTATCTTTCTTATGTACAGCGAGTTTCCGGTATAATATTCAACTCTAACATACAACAACTCAAAGATAACACCTAACATTCATAACTTAGAGATACCCACCAAACAACCAAGATCACACCAAAACAACTCAACCAGTTATCTTAGTCCAATTATAAATGATACTTAAATCATAATCACATACTACATGTTATCCGACTAACAGAATCTCTACTTGTTTCCATTTTCTTAATACAACTAGGCAACATATTTCTTAAATCAAGATAATCTAAGTACCAATTATTCTCCCCCAATTTCATTTAGTATATAGAACAAACTCAATCTTAATGGTATCAACGCCGTGAATCGACTGGCAACTTTATATACAACCACACCTCGACTCTAATTTTCCAAATTCATATAGCAAATATCATCAACATCATCTCCAGACATCATTTAACTTCAGTTTGTTTTTCTTGTATCTATTTGTTTCATTCAAATATTATTTCAACCATCAATCAATCCCAACTTTTAACCTCAAAGAACGGCAAAGGTATATACCAACCTAGGATCCTCATGTAAATTTGATAATATGATCCCTACTCAACCACAACCTTAATTCGACATCAATTCCTCAACACAACCTCTAGCGTAATGAAAGCATTATCAATAAATAGTAAACTAGTCATAAAATATATAAATGAGTCGTAAAACATATCGCAACACCAAAAAGTCTAAACAACATATAATACAACCACATAGACTCAACACAACGACTCGACAAATACGATGCCCCTTCAACAAGATTTAAACCCACCAATCGACTCGACAACTCAACGACTCCATCAACAAAATCAACAGTATCAACTCAACAACTCAACAATGTTATCAACTCAACAACTCAATAATGGTATCAACAATAACAACTCAACAAGAGTAAGCCAACTCAACAACTCAACAACTCAACAATCCTATTAACTCAATATAAGTCCGGATTTCTTAACTAATGCGCATATCAACCTCAACCCGCAGTGGAGAAACTTCTATGCCCGGCTTATTGTTATCACCGAATCAACGAGGTACGGAACACTTAATCGTTACTACACGAGGCAACTCACTCAATCTGCATTCAGTAACGGCAAGATACCGGACAATCCTCCAAATGTATTAAACATCAACTCAACCAACAACATCAACTCAACTGACGACATCAACTCAACTGACAACATCAACTCATATACAACTCTTCCTAACACGACTCAACACCACCACCAAATATCTATACAACTCATGAGACCAATTCCACAATTAGAAATAAATAACTTTCAACCAGACAACCAAAATCATATATATATAATCAACATCTACACACACACCATTTATTATATGGAATAATTAGTAATTATATCCTCAAGATAACCAACAAGTACAACATATACATATACATGCGATAAATAAAACCCCGTGAGATTAGATCACTCCTGCCCAGAGCAAGAATGCTAATCCCCCAGCGCCTTCGCTAAGTAGCCCAAGTCACTTCCTATACATGTAAACTTGCTACATTATAACACATTCTATAGATAACTCCTCTTAACATTTATATATACCCCGAGTGTTATACCACGTGAGATCCCAATTTACAACTCTTAACAATCGTCCTATCCCAAGATTAATATACCCTTTTTATCATTTCAACATACTACATTCCCAATATTCGACATCCAGAATTTTAGTCACTCCTAACAATCACACCTTAAGTACATTTAACCAATCAAACAATCATTTAACAACCACCAATCCATTAAATATAACCTCCAATTAAATCACGCAAAGGCTATACGAACTTCCCCCAACTCTCTCAACTAGAATTTTGACTATCCACATCCAAACCAACAATTTCATACCCAAAACAACTATATTCAAGTCCTTTGATCTCTATGTTTCATTTAATGTCAATTATGAAAACAATAAAGCCAATATAACACTACACCACTTTCTTTCAAACTCTTACACTCAAAATGCTTAAATCTCCCACCATACTGATAACATTTCTATACCATTATAATTTCAAGATCTAAAAGTCAACCAATACCATAAAAGTCAATCCTTCAAAAACTCAAGAAATACCTTAAAATATTTGAACTTCTTACCTCAAAACGCAGTAGAACGCCTCGGGAATCTCTCCGTAAAATTTTAGGCCAAAGCTCGGCCAATTCCAAGAAAATCAAGAACAAAAATCAAGGGAAATGGTGGAGAAAAATTCGCCAAGAGAGGGAGAAAGAGGGACGAGTTTGTGTTTGATAATCTCAAGGTGATAAGGATTTATTAAAAGTCTCGTGGTCTCGCACTCCAAAAATATTCACATTTCAATGCTCGCTCTGTTTCGCTCAATTGCCCTGATTTAACAACACAACTCTAATATAACTTTAACTTAACTTCAAATAATATTATACTCACTGACATAACTTTAAAATCTTAAATACCAATCGCAGAATAATAACCGATCATTCATTATATCTCCAACGATTCAACTTCGAAAATTACCGAATACCCACCGAAAGTAACTAGTATACTATTTCATAATATTAATATGGAACGGGAAGTATTCACAAATTACCCACCTTTATGAAATTTCGCCTCGAAATTGCTGACCTCAATCCGCATAATCTTATCGCACCTTCGACATGCCCTTATCATCAACTAATATGACACCTTGTCGCCCACTAAATTCCCCAAAGATAGTGCATCTGCCTCGCAACTCCCATAACATACTTTATGTCAATAAATCCTAAGGTATTAATTCTCTTACACCATAACACAAACATTCAACCGATAAATGCTTCTCTCGCTTTCGCTTATCATCTTATCTTCTCCGTATTATATATAGCTTTCGCTTGATACAACACCTCTGCCAGCTTCCATAATAACACAAAAATTAAAACTCATACCGATACTGAGCATCGTTTACTCATAGTCGTGTCATCATAACACTCCATTATCAACCCATTGTCTATTCATGAAAACTATTCCTTATCAACCTACATACCAACTGCTCGATATTTAATGTAAAGGATACTCAATGTCTCCTGAAGATACAACTAATGTAACTCACCACCAAGTCCTCTATCACAGCTTATTAACAATCTCACCTTAAACTCCACAACCCATATTAACTGTCGATTTATGTCCTATATGATCTTTATACCACAAAAGCCCATGTCCATTCAACACACAAATTTCGTAACACTTCACACCCTAACTTAATCTTATCACTTATTCAAATTCTCCTTCATGATACCCCAATCGCACCTTTTAATAACTTCCATTCAACCTCCTTGAACCACAAACCAACCTTAATAATTCATCACCTAAATATTCTACTCACGCACATTACGCCCCCTTTCTATCTTATCAAGTCTTAATTCACTTATTAGTACTTCACTAACTCAAATTCTACACTAACTACTGGGCTCATACTCAATCGAAATTTATTACTACCCGAGTACCTTTAACACTCACATTCACCTAGAACTTGACGCTTCCACAATCATACTTCCAAGAATTAGATTCACTAGTTGCTACTCACCGGTATAAGTCGCTAACTTCCAGAACAATTATCTAACTTCTTTAAAACAAGCACGATTTCAACTTAAATCACAAGATCCCTGTGTGTGCACCGCATAATTATCATCTCCATACTTCTAACAATGTTTCCAACCCAACAATCCCACACTACCTCAGAACTACATGGCTCTTCTCATCACCCCTCGCCGATATCCTCATCTATATGACAAACTTCACTCACCTCCGAATCCTTATTCCATTGATCTTTACAACTTGTCGGTAATTACACACGATCTCCAAAGTTCCAAATCCCCACTCACACCGTCTTACCAGATTCAACACCTATAGATTCACCCAACTCAGTTTTAAATATGTCCTATCACATAATTCTCACTAACACTTTTCCTCCAAGATATTAGATATACAACATATTTCAATCCCTGTCATGACTTACGATTTCATTCCGGAATCGCCCGATCAACTTTACACCTTTTTTAAAGAAACCTCCACTTTAACCGAATCTCAACCTCTTTATCACTCACCGAAATTAAACTTCCACTTGCATCTTATTACGACGCTAACTTACTCCTTTCCTATCCTCTCGCATCCATATTCCACAACAGACAATGCAGTATCATTTATTCACAATTACTCCAAGTATACAGGACTAAATCTTGATTGTTTTAAAGATCAACATCTTACACCACATTCAAATGCTAATCCCACAAATACATATCACCCAAAATCCTCCTCAACTCAACCTTGTAATACCCTGAAGTTCACACAATTGCACCAACTTGTCAACAACTTCAAATTCAAATAATGAAATCCTTTCAATAATCTCTCATAAATTGCCTCTTCCGTGAATTCCTCTAACATATTCATCTCATCTCCCAAAGAGAAGCAACTCAGAGTTTACATCCTCAAGAATAATCATTTACCTATCACAAGATAAACTCCACTCAACCACCAACTCTTATTTTAACCATTATTAACAACAACTTCAACTCTTTTTCTTATTCAAATGATTCGACCACCTCGACTTACTTATCGCTTAGCAATACGTAACTGGAACGAAGTAATAATGA